>JAZHYW010027689.1:0-35588 GCA_037355805.1 Ixodes ricinus
TAATATTTAATAGCGGCATACGTAAAACATGTTTTTTAAATCAACTGCGAACGCACTATGGTCCTTCTTTTTGAAATACCAAAAATCAAAGTCGAGTGTGATGTCGCCTCCTGGCTATTATCCTCCCGCGGAAAACATGGCAGCGCTCGACATATCTAGCCCCATGGATGATCGACGACTCGGGGAATCGGACGAAGCTCTCTTGTTTAGGTGCCCGACAACCTCTCAGACTTCGAAAAGGAAACAGTCTAACGGTCAAAACAACTGGGTTTGGTGTCAGTGTACCTGACTGTCGGTTGTGACTCCGCCGTTGCAGCCATTCACGCAGAACCGGCGCGACGTGGCCCCTCACGTCACTAACAGAAGTCCACTGCGCGTTCTTTTCCACCTCACACAGTTTCAAAGAAATTGAGATCGCTGAAAGAGTCTTAAAATAACTTCAAACTCGAAAGTGTAGCGTCGTCTGCTCAGAGCGATAGGCGGCCCGCAAGCGGTTGATCGGGAGACGCGGGCGAACACGACACTTCCGGGTCAGTTCGGAGGTGTGAGAGAAACTCGAGTTGCAGGGCGAGTGAATATGTGACGTCACTGCGCTGGCTCGGCTCGAGTAGGAACTTCAAATTCGGCTAAGGGGAAATTGTTTTCTTACATCAAAAATACTGAGTTCCGAAGTTTCGAAATTTTAGGTATTGTCCGGCCATCATTTTTAATCGTTTCGAATAAAAAAAATTTACCTGTCAGGATGGCCGAATGAACGATTTTTATATTTTGGTCAAATATTGCAGGGTGTTTTCATACCAAATCGGGCAGGCTAAAAGGGCCTAATTTTTAATTTTGACGAACAAAATTTGGGGGCATTTCTCAAATGAAGAATGGCGCAAACCGCATGTTTCCTAGATTTTTTGTTCTCGAGTTACGAAGCGTAGAAGCCGCAGCGGCAGAAACTAGTGTTTTTGTCTGCCGTCGCAGGTCGCGTGTTTGACACCCTCTGCTGGCGCTAGTGCTTTTTCTACACCATTTTAAATTTTCCCCTCATTTAATACGTGCTATAAGGATACCCTCAGGTATTTAAATATTTTTAGGAATTCGCTTGTCCTCTAAAAAAATGTCAAACTCGTCACTCCGGTCGCTTTTTGGTCAACTTTGGCAGGTCATTACTTTGTCTGTACCTAAGGTAAATTTTCTTTCTTTGGCTCTACAGAAAGCCCAAAGCAAGCCCATTATAGATATATTAATATCATTATGATCTGTGGACTAGCCGCTCCGCTACCTTCACGTAAACGTTGTAAGAAATAACAAATGTTGAAAGTTTGAGATCGATTTTCTCAAGAACCCCATTTTTGTAAATTTTCATTTTTTGAGTTATTTTAGATATATTAGTCGACTACAAGAAAAACAATCTAGAAATGTAATATTTTGGTTGTATGTCTTCTTTTTGAGCCGCAATGACGTGAAATGTGTCAACATTTGTTATTTTTTACAAAGTTTACGTGAACGCAGCGGAACGGCTACTCAGCAGATCATAACGATATTACTATATCTATACTAGGCATGCTTAGGGCTTTCTATAGAGCTAAAGAAATAAAATATACCTTAAGTACAGACAAAGTAATGACCTGTCAAAGTTGACCAAAAATCAACCTGAGTGACGAGTTTGCCATTTTGTTTAGAAGACAATACAATTAATAAATTTGTTTTGAATACATCAAGGTATCTTTAGAGTACCCACTAAATGAGGGGGAAAAGTTAAAAGGGTGTAGAGAAAATACTAGCGCCAGCAGAGGGTGTCAAACACACGACCTGCGACGGCAGGCAAAAACACTAGTTTCTGCCACTGCGGCTTCTACACTTCGTAACTCGAGAACAAAAAATCTGAGGAACATGCAGTTCGCACCCTCCTTCATTTGAGAAATGCCCTCAAAACATACAGTTTTTCGTCAAAATTAAAAGTAGACCCTTACAGCCAGCCCCATATGGGAGGTTTCATCTCAAATCGGGCAGACTGAAAGGGTCTCATTTTTTTAATTTTGAAGAAAAAAATATATGTTTTCAAGGCATTCCTCAAATGAAGGATGGTGCAAACCTGCATTTTCCCCAGATTTTTAGTTCTCGAGTTACGAAGCGTAGAAGCCGCAGTGGCAGAAACTAGTGTTTTTGCCTGCCGACGCAGGTCGGGTGTTTGACACCCTCTGCTGGCGCTAGTGTTTTTTCTACACTTTTTAAGCTTTCCTCTCTCATTTAGTAGGTACCATTAAAATACCTTGATGTATTGAAAGATTTCTAGTAATTTGATTGTTTTCTAAAACAAATGTCAAACTCGTCACTCTGGTCGATTTTTGGTCAACTTTGACAGGTCATTACTTTGTCTGTACTTAAGGTACATTTTATTTCTTTAGCTCTATAGAAAGCCCTAAGCATGCCTAGTATAGATATAGTAATATCGTTATGATCTGCTAAGTAGCCGTTTCGCTACCTGCACGTAAACTTTGTAAAAAATAACAAATGTTCACACATTTCACGTGATTGCGGCTCAAATGGAGGACATAAAACCAGAATATTACATTTCTAGATTGTTTTTTTCTTGTAGTCGACTAATATATCTAAAATTATATATAAAACAAATATTTACAAAAATGGGTTTCTTTGAGAAAATAGATCTCAGACTTTCAACATTTGTTATTTCTTACAACGTTTACGTGAAGGTAGCGGAACGGCTGGTCAACACATCATAATGATATTATTATATCTATAATGGGCTTGCTTTGGGCTTTCTTTAGAGCCAAAGAAAGAAAATTTACCTTAAATACAGACAATGTAATGACCTGTCAAAGTAGACCAAAAAGCGACCAGAGGGACAAGTTTGACATTTTTTTAGAAAACAATAAAATTTTTAAAAATATATAAATACATCAAGGTATCTTCATAGTACCTATTAAATGAGTGAAAAAAATTTAAAAGGGTGTAGAAAAAGCACTAGCCCCAGCAGAGGGTGTCAAACACGCGACCTGCGACAGCAGACAAAAACACTAGTTTCTGCGACTGCTGCTTCTACGCTTGGTAACTCGAGAACAAAAAAAAAAAACTGGGGAACAGGCGGTTTGCACCCTCCTTCATTTAAAAAATTCCCCCAAAACATATATTTTTTTGTCCAAAATAAAAATTAGACCCTTTTAGCCTGCCCGATTTGAGATGAAAACACCCCGCATAGAACGGAATAAAGATATTAATGACCTGTGAAACACACGTTCGTTTTTTCACCGCAGGCGATCGAAGTCGCAGAAAAAGTTAAAGAAAAACGAGCAGCCTTCATCCCCTCAACTCACAGCCAGAAAAAGCGGCCACGTGATCTGGAGCCGATTATATTCCGCCAATGTTGATCATAGCCAAGCGCTGGGGTTGGCAAGGCACACGACACGCGCTGGGTTCCAGACAATATTATGGTTCGGCCAGGCTCATAGCCAGGATTTTGTTTCAGGGACAGGGAGGGGGGGGGGGGGGGGGGGGGGTAGGTAGAGGAGGAAACCCCGGCAAACTGGAAAAATTTCAAGGGGGGGGGGGGAGGCACGGGTTTCATGCCCCCCCCCCCCCCCGAATCGAATGCACACGCAATGCTCGGGTCACAGTCAATGAGCATCTTTCAAATATTGTCACTGGGCGATACTGCGACCGCCCTGCTACGTTGTAAAGATTTGCGAAGGAGAGATTGAATGAAAAGGCTCGTTTTGTCTTTGAAATTGCACCGCAACAAAGGGGTTTCTTGGCCAGTGGCGCAGCGTGCGAGTATCCTTGAGTCCCACTAGTGCCAGTAACGTGTAAAGGGAAAAAAAATTTCCAATTGAAAATCGTTGCACCGCCCCTTTAACATTTCAAAAGCTTTGCTTGGATTGGTGTACAAAGCGCAGCAGTCGCCGTGTTCCGGAAGTCACCCAGATGCATGTCCAAGAAACCTCTCCCGTCGTCCTTGATTATAAGGGCATTGCATTGTGGGTTTGACCGCGTGGTCTCTGGTATATTTTTTTGTATTCGGAAACGATCTGAGCGTAGAAGGTGGTCGACAATCATGGTATTTGGGGATTCACCGCTTGGTCTCTTGTGAATCGGTATTGTCTTTGTGTTTGAAAGTGCTTTCACCGAAGGAGATATCTGCGTAGAAGTTGAGAGAGCGTGGCTGTTGTGGGTATATATAGGTTCCGTAAAGAAGAAACCAGTCAGCTGAGTTTGAGATGTTCCCTTCTGTGTCTGCTCCTTAGAAAACAAGTTCTTCATTTTCTTCACCAGTCTCAGGTGGTAAACGACATGATGCATAGACCATTCCAGTGCGTAGGGCGCGTGTTGCGCTCGCTTTTTCACAGTCCAGGATGTTCTCATGCTGGACTGTGATTTTGTAAGCATTGAAACGGTGTATTCGAGAACTCCGCCGGCTGCCCTTTCCTCATTGAAACTTTCAGAAAATCAAATATTACTTTTTCATAAATTATGCTTAGCTTTGAAACGTTCACAACGGGTTCGGACCGTTAGAACTACATTCGGGTTGAGAATGAGCATTCAGCGATGCGTAGTTACTTCTTTCTGCTAAAGAACAACTGTAAATCATTTTGTGTGCGTGAAGGGGGGGATTTCATATATAACGTACGTATAATACTTGATATATTCAGCCCTAGAAAAATGTGTTTTAAAACACTCCATCACACATATTTAGTATGATAATATCTGAATTTTCTTGAAGCTCTATCGCGCTAATTCGATATTTAAGAACATATTTTAGCAAGATGTGACAATATTTATTCTACACCTTTACTGCGGTTCATCAAAATCAGAGCGAAGCCGACGCAACAGGATGATAGGCCCATCAAGCAATGCTGAAAATAACACGTGATGGCACTACGTCAACGTTTTTGCATGTATTTAATTATCGGCTAGTTAAATCAATCGCAGAGAGTGCGCGCGACCTTTCGTGTTTAAACTTGGCGTGTGAATGTTTTAGTGACTTCCAGTCTTCATCTCTGTACAGTGCTTTGACTGCGAATAGAAGCCACAGAGCCGAGAGAGCCATAACACAAATTAAAGCAATTTATCGGCTCTTTTAGTTGTTTACAAAATGCATCACGAAAAGCTGGATTATACTAAGATAGAGATTACACGTTGAAAATTGCAGTTCACTAAATCGCTCGAGGAGTGTCCAAAATGTCAACAAATCTCTTGAGACAGTTCTGTCCGGGTTTATATTTGGGACCATTTTTTTCTGCACTATTTTGACCGGCAACATTGTGTCAGGGGCCATTCGGTCCGGGATCGTTTTATCCAGGACTATTTTTTTCGGGACAATATCGTCCTACACCGTTTGGCTACTCAAGCCCTGATCAAGAAAGGTCACAGAAACGCGTACCTTTGTTCCTTCGCCCACATATGTGGGGAGGGTTACATTTTAAGGGTGAGCGAATATTCGCAATTTCGGAATAACGAATCGAATATTACACTAATCGATTTGTTATTCAAAGCACATCGTATTGTTCAAAAAGTTTCGAATATCTTTTATTAATTTCCGAACAGTCGTTATGGTGTCGGCACGCGAGTTTTTCTTGACAGAGGTCCCACATCGCGCCGGCACTCCGCCACATGTACCGCAAAAAGGCACTACGTACCCTCTTCTCCTAGACAACGATTATCATCATCGGCAGCAGCACTTTCTTTCTATTCGTACGTCGCGGTTGCCTCCATTAGGACCGGATTCGCACGAAACTGCTTTTGCACGCTTTCGGAAAGCGTTTCGTAGTGACGTTTTACAACTGGTGGCAACGGTGGTGCCTCTCGGTATCAGCGAAATATAACTGGTAGAAGCGGGAAGCTGTACAAAGGCAGAGCCCAGCGGAGTGTGGAATTTTTTCTGCCGCTCCTGCGCCGCTTCATCGAAGTGCCTCGTGTTGTATGACACGATCATTGAAACGCGAAGACGCCTTTGTTGAATTACCTGCAGCGTTATCCAGGGGCACGCGACGAGTATGAAAGCGCAGCTGCTGCGGCCAAGCAGCGTTATGCCTGAAAGGCCAATGACGCAAGAATGACGCCGGCTTTCAGGCCCCGCCTAAGCAAAGAGAGCGTTTTGGCCAAGTAATTATACAAAGCGAATTGGCTGTTTCATCGAAACTGCTTTGTACAGCGACACAGTCGAATAAGAACCCCGACGAAAATAATCATTTGGAGGAGAAGAAACACAAATCTCCAAACACAACTAGATGACTGGTGCCGGACCGAAAAAATCCGCCTGGTCCTGGTATCGAACCAGGGACCTTTCAACTTTCAGCGGCGCGATCTACCAACTGAGCTAACCTGGAGTTAGATGTTAATAGAGCAAACGGGTTTTAATAGCTGCCACAAGTTTGACTCCAACAAGGTTAAACGGCTTGCATTTTAAGGTTATGACTATAAAGCATTTAAAGGCGAAGGTGCAAGCGAGCTGGACATGAATAACGATTCTCGTCCAACTCGCTTAAACCTTTGATTTCAATTGCTTTATAATAGTAGAAGAACCAGCTTCTCTTGAGCTGATGACAAGTGCATTACCCAAGTATGTATAGCATTCCTTCTCGAACGACGCTTTCCGCAAATCACGCTTTCTACGAACAGCAAAGTGTGCTTTCCACACTTCTTTGCACAGCGTCCTAAGTTGGGACGTGGGATGTATCGCCATCACCACGGCTGAACAAGGACTTCGTGCCTTACAGTAATGCGCTTGCGTGTCGCTGCATTCGTGAATGCTACACTGCGCGGAATCTGTGTTCTCTGATCGAGGACGTCTTTGAGGAGTTTGGCATACTTCTCAAGCTTTCTTGCTTTGTGGCCACTAATAACGCTCGGAACTACGTTTCTGTGATTGGCCGAATACCACGGGTGCACATTGCATCTTTGTTTACATGCTTACTTGAATACCAGGTGAACGTAAGGGAGAAGCAGTGGAGAGGAGAAGTAAAAAAACCACACTGCTGGGGTTCGTTTACTTCTTTGGGCTTGTCATCCATTGCTTCTTCTTTATGTTCAGCTGGTAATCAAGTAAGCATGTCAAACCAACCGGCTCAGTTCCAGGCCATCACAATTTGTTTACATACCTTGTAGTTTACGCTCAACATGGAAAGGAAGAAACCAAGGGGTTCACAAACCTGCGCACCACAACGCCAGCCATAAGCTGCGTTTACATGAAAGCGACTTAAGCGCATCGACACCAATCGTCCTTCGAATGAAGCCGACGCGGCAATGTTTACATGAATGGGCACGAAGTCCCACGGGAAGGCGACGTCACGCCGTGTCGAAGCTCAACATTAAAGTTGCGTTTCCGGGGAGATTAACGCCCTTTTTTATTTCTCAGGGGAGCTTAACCGGTGACGTCAGCAACGCTTCCTTTCGATGCTAAGCAGTGTCCACGTGATTGGCCCAACGCGCCGGCGCAGCGGGCTTCTTGGGAGCCGTGCGCCGTCCGGCCGTCCCGCCGTTACCGCCGTTTCCCGCGTCATAACCGCCGTCGTGGTCACACTCTTACATTTTGTGAATATTGTCTTCCGGAATTTAGGTTCACATTACGTGCGCACACTGATGCCGCAGTTGCGCAAAGACGTCGTCGAATGTCGTAGACATCAAAACGTGGTGTAAGAGTGTGGTGTAGACGACATTTGCGCCTTGCACAGGCCCGCTCCATGGGTGGCCCGCCGGCCCGCCCCAATCCCGTCCGTCGTTGCGTAGAAGGTCAAGCGACATTTCGTGCAGCGTGATAGCCATGTTTTTGGCGGCCCGGAGCTAAAGTTGCCAGACTGAGGAGATTATTCGGTTTCGATATCTGCACATGTTTAAAGTAATATTTAACAACGTAGAGTTCGTTTTTCGCGAACCAAATGACGAAGTGCCTTTTAATAGTGCTTTTAATGGGAAACCACAGATTAACTCAAAAGTTCGAAATTCACCGGAGTCGGTCTTTAAATTATGCTCCTATTGTAAGCTTTGTTTCTTGAGGAATACAGCCGACAATGCATATGCCATTTTTCGCCACGCGAGAATGAAAGGGCAAAACATTCGGAAGCGAATTCATGATACTGCGATGTCCAACACAAATACACCTTTATCGATCATGAAACAAAAATCCTTCGCTGCAGCAAAATGTCTCGGCAACGCCTAGGAAATGACAAGCCCCCCCCCCCCCCCCCAAAAAAAAAAAAAAATCACTAACATCTGTCATTTTTCCGCGCCCTCGCAACTATCACATCACAAACTACTTCACTGCTTACTTGCCTTCTAAATATGCCTTTGGCGTCTCCAAATTCAGTACCATAACTTCTGCGCCGCTGCAATGCATGATTACGACTAATTACGGACACAGGCTGTGTTGCAATAATTAACGTGTCCGGCAGCTCCAAAGGCGTTTGACTAAATCTTAAAAAGAACAAAAAAAAAAAGAACTTACGAGTATAAAAGACGAAGACGACGCAAACGAACCGCACGCACACCAAATACGAGCCCGGTAGCGACGCCGTCAATCCGGGAGATGCCTTAGATTACCGGCTTTTTTAAAACGAAGAAAACACGACGCTCCGGCACACACAGCCATTCAAACGTCCCAGATCCTGTCATCCCCGGGCCTGCTGTGTTCGTGTTTAGTGGCCAATATTTCCCCCTGTTTAGAGCATTTGCTTCCGTTTTCTAGGGCACACCTAACGAACACCTCCCCCGTGTCCGGACCGTGTTTTTTGGCTCTAATATGTGCACTTCGGTGGACGACTCACACCCGGCGCCAGACATATTTTCTTTTCGTATAAAATGAGCATAGCTGGGCGGTGGCTGCTTTTCTTTACGGCCTTCCTATTCTATGACGACTCTATCCTAGAGGTCCGCACGGCCGATATTTAAGAGCCGGGCCCTGCCCGGGCCGCTATGCCCTGAGCCCGGGCTTGGCCACTGCCCACTATTCATTTCCGACAGCCAGCTCGGTGGCGCTGCTGGCTTCCGAATGATGTAGCATAGCTCCACACGTAATTTCGCGATGACACGTTTCTGATTACTTTTAAAGTTGTGTCGATACTTTAGATGCAACAAGAAAGAGCACGAGTCCGTCGTACCTGTAACACACCCGAAACCACCCGTAGGGATCCATGAACAAGCCTAACAAAGTACAACGCCCGCATAATGCATTCACGGGTACATCATGTGCTGCTCAGGTTCACCAAAAAGTTGAATACGAAATTCAGTTTTTTTATTTTTATTGCAGACTATTCGAAAGCAGCAAGAGAAACTCCAAACTTCATCAAAACCCACAGGACGCCTCTTTTTGGGTATTTATTTGTATTCACCACGGTCCAAACTGCTCTACACAACAATGCTGGACCAGCTAAAGCAAGTATTTGTGGTGAAGAATAATTTTCGATATGGTTCGAATAGGCTCTTGCGCGCGGAAATACCAAACGTTGAAGAACCTAGATATTGCCTAAATTTATTGGATTCATACACAGAAGCCAGACGTGCTTACATAAAAAAACTTTAAAACAATTGTAAATATATCACTTCAAATATCAACATCGTCTTCATCTCAATTAATCCTTCCATCATCACACAAGACGCGGGTTGATTGAGTCAGTCCGAATTTGAATTTAGCGCCCGTAGTCGCCGCATTAAATCTTTTATTTTTTTTGCTGATAAATGGTGGAGGTGTGGGGTATTACATAAAAAGAAAAAACAGTTTATATAAAATAATATATTTTGAAACCTAATTAGCAGTTCTACTTCGCCACCTTTCTCTTAAACATTTTGAGTATCACGGTATAATGAAGATACATATAATGTACACATATCACCGAGGATTAAGCTATAAGCTAGCAATTTTATGAATTTCGTTGCTTGTGTACAACCGTCGTCTCTAAATACCATCACACCTAATACATGCATTATTGTAATAGAGAAAATGTTTCCTTGTAACTCAAGCTACACGGAACAGTTGGAAAAGAAAGATTATTCAGTTAAATCGCAGTTGCAGTGTGATGGTCTACGAAAGCAGAAGCTCGTTGTGTCTAGGGCAAAGCAACCAGTAGAAACACATTTACAAAAAATGGTAAACGTCTATTGTGTCCTGCGAGTTGTCAGTAGTAAAACAAATCGCACCACGCTCCAAAAAGCAAAACAACCATTCAGAAATAACTATGCAGTCATCAAGACAGTGCAAAAACTAACAAGCAGTCCTAAAACAATTATTTCCTGCTATTAAATCAAGAAAGATATGCAATGTAATCTCGAGTAAATACATGATCTTCGAAACAAATAAGCGACACAACGCCACACAATAGAATGATCATGGTAGAGTATAATGAGTTAGTGTCTAAGAAACAGCATTTTCTGGAATGGGTGTGAATGGGTTATGCGCTTATAGCAGAAGCCCCACTATGACGAGACAGTTTGGGTGGCATGCGTGGTTGAGTGTTCCTTTTTTTTACTTTTTGTTTTCACTATTGAACATTTAGTTGCGAATCAGCGCCCATCTTGTGTTGTGTGTTTCTTTTCTTAGTCGTCGTCGTTATGCGCCATGTTCCATGCACCATGTTCCTCTCTCTTGCCTAACGACATGACGCGAAGCGGAAGGGTGTGTTACGCAGTCCTGGATGCCAGCCTGGTGCAAGTGCGCGAGAGGCGAATCCAAGACCTCTTTACGGAGTCCAGGTGTAGTGAATCGTCGGTTTTGCTATTGTCATCGGGCAGCTGATACCACAAGGATTCCCGGTGCACTTGTAGCGTCGAGAATTCCCCAAAAAAGGTGCCTGAGGTTGGCAGTTGAAGCAATAAGCTCCTCTTGGCTACACCGAGTGCATCGGTTTCTATCGGTTTTCGTTTCGGCAGCGCTCGTATGGCTTTTCTTGAATTCGACGCCGGTCCGTATCATCCGATGTCGAACTACCGCCCACCGGCAGTAGGCATCTAATACCGGGTCCTCGTCCTCCGAATTTAAACGCTGGAGTTTTCACGCCGTTCATTCCTCGCAACAAGTACTGCCAGCTGGTAGTCGTAGTGTGTTACCAAGCCGGCCAATTTTGCGCAGTTTTCAGGGTTATAATTTGACGCTCACCATGCTGCATTGTGGGGCAGCTTGTTGCCGTGCACACCCTTATGTTCAGGGACTAACGTGATTTTCACTCTGTATCCATCTGGTCGAAGTTCCCTTATGGTTGCACGGATCATTCACACGAAAGGGCTTCGGGTGGAGTGCTTCTCGCAATCGTCCACTGGCCACCTAGAGTGAGAGTAGCAGTAGACGTGATTTCGTCCATATATCTTCGCGAGCAAGCGTTTCTGGGTCTCTAGAAGTACTGGCAGCTGTGCCTGACGCTGTGCTTCATTCACTGTCGGGCTTACGAAAACTCTAATCTCCTGAGTCTCTCCTCAGTTATATCGCAGTACCATTCGATTGCAGTGTGGTCGCGATGCTGCACGTTTCAGTGTAAAAGAGCCGCGTCGTTTCGTCGCCCGGCATCAATTCCACTTCCCTTTAATGCGTCAGTATGTATTGCCCTAAAGCATGCAGCTTTCTTTGGTTTGGACTGCACTGGTTTGAACTAGACTGAAATTGAATGATTTCGTCCGGCCACTGTGCGGTTCCCACCGTGTTCTTTGGCTCCCTTTGTTCTTGGTTATGTCGCTTTCCATCTTAAGTAAGAGAGAATGAGTCTTCATAAATGTTTCCAATGACGCGTCGCTATTGACGCGCATTCGCCTTACCCTCAAGTCAGGACGTAGGCCCATGATTTTGTTTTACAGCAGGCACAACGAGCACGACAACGTAAAACAGGAGGGCAGCGTCGATGACGTTTGGGCGAAACCGCCGACATCAGAGAGGAAAGATTGGTTCTATGAAGACAATACTATACGGACGGTAGGGGAAGATCGGGGGAAGCTCTGGTGCAGCATCCAAAACCGGCGGCGCCCTGGAGGACATACCGACTCTGTGAGGAAAAGGATATGAAGACCGCAGGTGTTGATCATCGAGAGGTCTGATGGCTACATTCGGAAGCACCGAAGAACGAAAGAACACACTGGCTTTCTGAAGACAAAGAACTCCAGCACTCAATTTTAACGCATTTTGTGGTAGATCAGCGTGACAACAGCGATTATGACATCATTTATTTGTGTGAAACTGCTGCTTTTTTGGCCCGGTGCGTCTTGCCTTGTGTTTTGCAAGCAGCTCGTGGTTTGTTATATCTATCGGGTCTCGCGGGACGGAAATCGGAGCCAGCGCCAAACTGTGTTAAGCGTTGTATCCTAGTGTCTTTAAAACGCGTTCAGCGGGTTTGATGCTCCTTAGGCGGAGCTGCTCAGAAGCTGGGACACTTTCTGCTGGGTCATAGATAATGTTCAGACGTGCTTGTATTTCAAGCTTGTCAATCGCCTCCAAGTTAGGGAGGCCTTTAATGACTCGCATGGACTGCCTGTTGAGTCATTCTTCGCGTTGCTTCTAACTCCGGTTAACTTGGAGATAGTTGTAGCAATCGGTTGCATTCGAAACTAGAAGTGCGTTCATTATCATTAGGAGTGTACGCTCTTCCGCTCCTCTGGACTTGAAGTCTCTTATGGAATCAAGCTCGAAGAGTTTAACCCCGTCTCGTGTAGCTAGTTCAGCATATACATTTTAATAGGCATTCGTGAATTGTAAATTTTACACCCAAATTCTAAGAGCTACAAGCTTGTTTAAAATCTGAACATTGCATGACGTTGCGTGAGCAATGTTTATAAGCATCGTACAACGTTCCTTCAAGCACTCGACAGTGGACGTCATTCGCTCCCTGTGGCCCCGGTGAACAGCGCCATGGTAGAGATAGTACAGAAAACACAATTTGGTCGCGTACTCACTGTGGCGCTTAGAAGTTTCTTCGCCTATAGTCCTTTCTAGCACCTTGCCCTGGACTCTGCACTCCACTTCCGCGCGCTGACCCTCTCTTAACCAGATCCCGGACAGACACGGCGCGACTCGCACCGACATTGTTATGCTAGAATAAACCTACGCAGTTAACTCATACTCATCTCGTCCACGACATGGTGGCAGAGGTACTAACGTAACAATTCAGCGGCTACAGTTCCCCACCCATCAACATCGACACCATGGCCCTCTGTGAGCAGCAACCGGAAGACACGACTCCAACGCCAGACTTCAACCATTCGTCGTTGCTCTCCCAGAGAAGCACGACTTGCGCCGTCCAGACGACTGGCAGGGCTCCTCAGATAAGTACTCTCCTCGGGGCGCCATAGTACGCGAGGTGGAGGAAGTTCTAGTCTTTTTCAAGCCCTCGGACGAACATCAGCTGGACAACGACTGCGTGAAGAATGGATTTGAAAGGCATTTTACTCCACGGCGAAATATCATACGTGCTACCTTCAACCGTAGAAAGAAAGGGACTCACGAGAAGGTCGAAAGATTTGTTACTGACTTTTTCAAGCTGGCAGAGAGATGCCAATATGGTGCCTTGAAAGGCGAGCTCATGCGGGACCGACTCGAGGTAGGCCTTTGAAATACGGCTCTCAGCGTGAAGCTGCAAATCGGCTCCACACTTACCTTCGAGATCGCGTTGATTTCCGCGCGAAACTCGGTAGCTGGCAAGCAAGGAGACGAAGAAATGTTAGGTACGCAAGGTCAGCACGGCTCCGCCGTCGGAGAACTCAGCTCCGGACAGAGGAAGGGAATTAGGAGCAAGAAAACAAAGTCGACGGCACGTCCTCAAAAAGGCAATGGTGGTGTTTACAAGCCCTGCAAATGGTGTGGCACTGCATCGGCTCACACCAGCTCGACCTGTCCGGCATCAGGATATTAATGCAGGTCATGTGAAAACAAGGCCACCACACTTCCGTTGGCCTGTATTTGAAGCATCAAGAGGTGACCAGGTACTCCCACTACAGCTCGCCCCGCTCTCCCAGCAGCGGAAGTGGAAGAAGTGTACTTCGGTGAACTTAAGGACAGTTAAGCTCATGACGCGTGGGGAATCACGCCGTCAGTGAGCGGCGTCTCGATCACATTCAAGGTCGGTACGAGCGCCGACTTCAACGCCATCGCGCCGAGCGACTACAATCATGAAGTGGTTGGGCCTCTGGAAAAGCCAGAAAAAACACTTCTCGGTTTCGGTCTTCATTTGCTTTCGACAGCCGGACGCTTCGCTTCCAAGATTCTATGGAATCGGTGAGGTATGCTAGTTCAAGATGATTTTTGATAGTCGAAGGCCTACAGGAAGCGCTCCTCGGAAGGCTTGCCATCAGACCTCTCGAGGTTATCTAGCAGCTCGTTAACGTCAGTGCTGAGACAAGCCGCACTGAGGTCGTCTCCGATTCACTTGCCAAGTAACTTCAGCTGACTTCGGGGCTTGGACAGATGAAAGCCAAAGAGAAGGTTGTTCCACGACCAGCGGCGAAGTCCTTTGCTCTTACGTACTCAAGGCGGGTACCACTGGTAGCCCATTGTTAAGAATAAGCTTTCAAGATGCTAAAGTTCCGTGTTAGAGGCCGCGTCACCGAGGCCACATAGTGGTGCGCTCCGATGGTCGGAGCATGAAATGCAAATAGCGAACTGCGCATTTGCATACACTACTCCGAGCTCAACAAGTACCTCACCAGAGAGCCGGTAATCATTCCCAACATAGACGAATGTCCGCCAAAGCTTTCCGGTGACAGTCTTCACCAAACACGACTCTCGAGTTGAATACTGGCGAGCTCCTCTTGCGGAAAAATCGCAGAATTACGCGACGTTTCTGATGTTGTTCGGACGCTTCAAATTTCTTCGCCTTCTTTTCGGAATCTTGAACGCACCAGATGTTTTTCTTAGATCAAAACGTTGAGAGTCCTTGTGTGAGTGGAAGGCCAAGCTTGCCTGCAAGACGATATCATCTTCTTGGGGAAAACACGAAACAAGCACGACGCGAACCTGGTTAAACATTTAGAACGTTTCAGCAAAGCTTGCATAATACTCAACATCTGCAGGTGTTCCTTTGTACAGCAGACGGTAAAGTTCATAGGCCTCATCATTTCCGGCGCAAGTCTGAAACCATTTCCTTTGAAAGTCGATGTGATCACACAGATCACACTATCATCAGATGTGAAAGAACAGCATTATTTTGGGGGATGGTAAACCAGATTGCTAAGCATTTATCACATCTGAGACACACAACGAAGCCAAAGCGCGATCTCCTCTGCGGCGACACTGCGTGGCTATGGGTTCCCAACCATAAGCAAAGCTTCGAAGCAGTGAAAGCTCTAAACAATCCGCCAGTTCTGACGCACTACAATCCGAAGAAGCCTCTCACAACCTCAGCGAAAGCATGATCTTACGGAACTGGTGCCGTCTTACTACAAGACACCTACGGCAAGCGGCTGCCCATTGCATATGCATCTCGCTTCGTGAGTGAGACGGAGCAACGCTGCGCTCAAATCAAGATCAATCATGTACATAATATCCGAGTTTAAAAGTATGACGAGGTCACTGTACACCCTTTTCAGTAATTGAAGAAAATCAACAGGCGAGGTGTTTTTGACTCCTCAGTTCATCAATATGCTTTTGACTGATGGCCAAATCAAGCTGGGCCTACTGACAGTGAAATGATGGCGGCAGTTTTTTGGTGCATAAGGGGGTCTGGGTTTTAATTTCCACCTGTAGTGTGAGACGAGTTGGCGCCAACTGTGGCCCCGAACACTTTGTGAGGCGGGATGCTCGGGTAAGCTTACGTTGATTAGAAACGACTTACTCAATGCGTGCTGCCTGGCGCTACTACACCTAATGTGCATGCGATACGGCTCAGCTAGGATTTATACCGCGGAGCCACTCTTTCTGCAGAACTGTAAACACCTCTGTTTATATTAGAATAAATTAACTTCTTAATATTTGTCTCCCATTCATCTTATACATGAAAGCACTGTAGAGATATTTTTTGTTTCAACATGAATTCATCATTTTGATTGTATCAGGAATATTTGATTTGTCTTGCATTTGATGTTTTATACTTCGTCATAATGTATGCGTTAACGGTCAGGGCTGTAGGCTATACGTTTTCACTAACACGAACTTCTTTAATCGCAGGTTATTCCACGTGGACGCAATCATAATTCAGACACACCTAGCAAACCTAATCAACCATCAGGTCCACTGTAAAATTACTGGACCTACCGTTTATGAAGGAGGTTCGAACATCTACGAGGTTGCAATAGTGAGTATAACTTCAATTCATTCTTGGGTCATTCCATAATAATAATCTTTATTTTTGTTAGGTGTCCAAAAACAGCACAAGGCCTAAATAGTGGTACACCGCTCGTCATCAAGGATACAAGCAGGCAACAAAACAAGGTCGTGACTATGTACAAATAAATGACTCAAGCCTATGTCGAAAAACAATCAGCTCGCTAAAGATATCTACAGCAGATTGATCCAGTTTGTTAAATTCAAGTTGCATTCTTGTTAGTGGTGACGTGACATTCAAAGCAGACGGGTAAAAAGGACTTTGAAATCGGTTGGACCGCAAGGGAGCGTGAGAAACAGACAGTGCTTAACAAGAGTGGTGAGTCAACCCCACCGTTTACAACCTTATGTAAAAACATTAGATCACGTAATCGTCTTCTATCGAGTAACGTACACAACCCAAGTTTTTTAAGTAATTGTTCGTAACTGTAGTAGCAAGTACGGTCAAAATATCTGTCGTAAATTATGCCTATGAAGCGTTTTTGAACACGCTCAATACAGCATGATGCAGTGAGGTTAATGCAGTTCCATACAGAAGAAGCATACTCCAGCTTCGTACGCACTAGGCAACAAAATAAACGCACAAGACAAACAGGCGAAGAAAACTTTCTCGTGAAACGAGATATCGCCCCAAGGTTTCTAAAAGAGGCGTTGCAGATAGTTAAAACGTGATGATTAAAGTTTAACGATGAATCAATAAAAATTCCAAGATCACGAATGACGGAGACTCGGGTGATGACACTGCCACCTATTGTGTAGGAAAATGCAAGCGAATCACGCTTTCTAACGTGACATGTCAAACGTCCCTGACGTTGTGCTCAACCCCTTCCGATTTCTAAAAAAAAAAAAGTCATGGTCTTTTGCCTCAATGTTTGTAGCCATTCCCTAAAATATTTTTGGCGAAAAAATATTTTTGATGACGTGAGCGCGGTTTTATCTTTTTTAAAAAAAGCGTGAAACTAGGCACCACTCAATAATTGATGAAAAATCACCTTTTTAGTGAAACACCTAACACTATTTTTTCTTTAATTTTCACGGCTTTCGACTTACAATGTGGTTGGGCTTGTGAAGTTTTGTTTAAATTAAATATTTTTAAAAAACAAAAAAACAATTGAAATTTTAACGTTTTTCTATTTTATTAAAAATATCTAATTGCTCCCGAACCTAATAGGACATTTTACCGGCTGCCCTACAAGTATATAATCTATAAAAAATGTTTAAAACCGCTCAAATAAATATCTCGCAGTAAAGAGAAATCCTGAAGTTGCCAAAAAGTGCGTTTTGACGCTATAAACAGCCGTTTATTTCAACTTGAGGTGGTCGAAGTAAAAATACAAAATATAGTGGG
This sequence comes from Ixodes ricinus, assembly GCA_037355805.1. Taxonomy (NCBI): domain Eukaryota; kingdom Metazoa; phylum Arthropoda; class Arachnida; order Ixodida; family Ixodidae; genus Ixodes; species Ixodes ricinus. Next base: position 17,577 of record JAZHYW010027689.1, read on the forward strand.
TTTGGAAGAACAATAATCTTTTGAGTCTGGAAGTTTAGTCAGCGTAGTTTTTATTGAAGCGAGAAAACCATTTTTGAAACTTCTTAGAATGTCAATGCTTGGGCGAGTTGGATATTCATATTGTAGGAGAAGCGCAGAAGGAAACTCACTCACACAGAAATTGCAGGCACACCAAAAAAACGGTCACTCAAGTCGCGCTGACTTACAACTCAAATTGTATTTTCGCCTTCTTTCTTTTTCTTTTACCCGTATTAATTTGTCTCACTTCGTTCTCTTTTGTACAACACAAACAGCAATCTCTATCGCACATCACCTTCGAGAGTCAAGAAATAACAATTCTTTTTCAGTAAGCGTTATGGAGGGACTACTAACACATGTGTCACTCTTTTTTATGATGTTAGCTGCCTCTATTATCTCACGTGTTAATTGGTGATGGTTCTTTCCAATTACGGCGCTATTTTTAAAGTCCGCAGTGCACCCACAGTCACGGCAGTGGATGCCCAAAAGTCCTGAGTTTGCTAATCGGATGTTGTTGTTATGTTCCCTTAATCTATCATTTATGCATCTTCCAGTTTGTCCTATGTACTGTTTGCCGCATGAAAGGGAAAGGAATAAATCACTCCTTCTGAGCAAGGTATGTATGGGGTTTTATGCTTTTTAGTGCAGCCGGTATTGGTTTTTTGTATGGCGTTAACTTTTTTACATAGGCCTGAGAGCTTGATGGGGGCGGAAAAGACTACATCAATATTTGCGCGATTCCCAATTTTCTTAAGGTTATGAGAGATGTTATGAATATAGGGGATGACTACCGGTCTTTGGTTACTGTATCTGACGCGTGGCTTCCGGGATGTGATTTGTCCTTTTTTAATCTGTTTAAGGAGGCTTTCGGCGACCGAAGTTATTAGATGTGAAGGATATCCCGCACTTAGTATCCTAGATACTTGTCCTGTGAAGCTTGCTAGGCCTGCATGCTGGCAGGACTTGAAAATAGAGTTTTTTAAGCACTGATTGACAATTCCTCTCTTTACCAATTTCGAATGCGCCGAATCATAATTGAGGAGTGGTTTTTTCCCTCTCGGCTCATACGACCAACAGACATGACGGGGCTGAAGGGACAGTCTTAGGTCCAGAAATCTTAAGGATCCTAGCTCTGGTAGCTCGTGTGTGATCTCCAAAGGGTTTAAACATGTCCTAAACTTGACGAGCACATTGGGCACATGAATCCGGAGGTCTTTTTCGTTGGTTTCCAGGAGTATCAAATAGTCATCAACGTAGCGAAAAACCTTTGCCACTGTCGAGGAATCTAAGCTCTTTTGAAGCAGTCTGTCGTGGTATGCTAGGAATAAATCACTGAGAATTGGCGCAATGCAGGACCCGATGCAGACTCCTTTTTTGGAGGTAGGTGTTACCGTTCCAGAACACAAAGGTAGACTTGAGATAAAACCTGAGCAAATCAAGAAAGTTGCTTTGGGAAAGTCCTGAGGTGTTCTGAAAAGCTATGGCACCATACGAGTCAATGCTGTCTTCAATGCACTCTAAGAGGCGTGCTTGAGGTAAAGCATAATAAAGGTCCTTGATGTCAATTGAGAAAGCCTGGTATTGGTTGGCACTGTGTTCTTGTAAGAAGCTGATGACTTCATTTGAGTTTTTTACCAAAAAGGGGTCATCAACTGTTAATAAATTAAGTCTTCTTTGTAAATATATAGCCAAAGATTTTTGCCAGGTGTCTCGTTCTGATACAATAACGCGCAAGGGACACTCAACCTTGTGCGTCTTGGCGCTGAAAAATATTTCTAAGCTAAGCTGTTTGCTTTTTTCAAAATAGGGGCAAGGCTCTTTTATATTTAGGTCCTGAAGGAGCCTTTTGGCTTCACCTTTTAGTTTTGCTAATGAGATGTTGTCGTGACGTTGGAAAACAGATTCGATAGCTACAAGGGCTTTTACCCCAAACTCCTCTTTGGGCATAACAACGAAACCGCCTTCCTTGTCTGCTGGTATTATGTTTAAAGAATTCTCCATCAGGTAATTTTCAACCTTTTTGATTGGCAGGTGACTTACAGAAGGTTTATATCGTGACAAAATATCTACGCCCTCTGAAGTGCATCTATCACACTCAGATAAGGAAGCCCTTCTTGACACTTGCCTTACTAGAGACAGTAGCTCAGGTGCCGATTTTTTGGGTTCTACGGCGAACTTGGGCCCCATGCTGAGGACGTGCTGCACTTGTTGCGGTAACTGTACGTCTCCGATGATGTGTACAGGATTGCAGGGACGGGTAGTTTTCTTTGGTGTGATGGCGCGAAGATGGTTTAGGGTGAGACGCCACAGAAACTCCGTCGTTCTCTCAGTAGTGCAAGAAATTTCTCGCCATCTCTTTTTTCCCGCTGAAGGACTTGCATTGTCACACAGTTTGAAGTGAAGGCAATCACGGTAATGTCTTGTTTGCCTGTGCCACTCGGATTGTAGGATCTTGCATACTCTCCTTCCGTGACCTACAGAGAGGTGAAGCCCCCAAACAGCTCCTTGACTTCGGGGGTAATATTTTAACCCGGAGACAGTAACTGTAGCTCCTCGCTTGACAAATAGAGATGGCAATCATGGTGGTGAGAACGGACGGGCTCAAAGTTGTTATTCAATGGCCCAAGTACTAGTCATGAAGCTTCTTAGTAGTGCTCGGGCGAATTGAATATCAATTTAGGAGCGCCGATCCTTTCTCACCACCATGATTGCCATCTCCATTTGTCAAGCGAGGACCTACAGTTACTGTCTCTGGGTTAAAATCATTACCCCCGAAGTCAAGGAGCTGTTTGGGGGCTTCACTCCCTCTGTAGGTCACGGGAGGAGAGTATGCAAGATCCTACAATCGGAGTGGCACAGGCAAACAAGACATTACCGTGATTGCCTTCACTTCAAACTGTGTGACAATGCAAGTCCTTCAGCGGGAAAAAAGAGATGGCGAGAAATTTCTTGCACTACCGAGAGAACGACGGAGTTTTTGTGGCGTCTCACCCTAAACCATCTTCGCGCCATCACACCAAAGAAAACTACCCGTCCCTGCAATCCTGTACACATCATCGGAGACGTACAGTTACCGCAACAAGTGCAGCACGTCCTCAGCATGGGGCCCAAGTTCGCCGTAGAACCCAAAAAATCGGCACCTGAGCTACTGTCTCTAGTAAGGCAAGTGTCAAGAAGGGCTTCCTTATCTGAGTGTGATAGATGCACTTCAGAGGGCGTAGATATTTTGTCACGATATAAACCTTCTGTAAGTCACCTGCCAATCAAAAAGGTTGAAAATTACCTGATGGAGAATTCTTTAAACATAATACCAGCAGACAAGGAAGGCGGTTTCGTTGTTATGCCCAAAGAGGAGTTTGGGGTAAAAGCCCTTGTAGCTATCGAATCTGTTTTCCAACGTCACGACAACATCTCATTAGCAAAACTAAAAGGTGAAGCCAAAAGGCTCCTTCAGGACCTAAATATAAAAGAGCCTTGCCCCTATTTTGAAAAAAGCAAACAGCTTAGCTTAGAAATATTTTTCAGCGCCAAGACGCACAAGGTTGAGTGTCCCTTGCGCGTTATTGTATCAGAACGAGACACCTGGCAAAAATCTTTGGCTATATATTTACAAAGAAGACTTAATTTATTAACAGTTGATGACCCCTTTTTGGTAAAAAACTCAAATGAAGTCATCAGCTTCTTACAAGAACACAGTGCCAACCAATACCAGGCTTTCTCAATTGACATCAAGGACCTTTATTATGCTTTACCTCAAGCACGCCTCTTAGAGTGCATTGAAGACAGCATTGACTCGTATGGTGCCATAGCTTTTCAGAACACCTCAGGACTTTCCCAAAGCAACTTTCTTGATTTGCTCAGGTTTTATCTCAAGTCTACCTTTGTGTTCTGGAACGGTAACACCTACCTCCAAAAAAGGGAGTCTGCATCGGGTCCTGCATTGCGCCAATTCTCAGTGATTTATTCCTAGCATACCACGACAGACTGCTTCAAAAGAGCTTAGATTCCTCGACAGTGGCAAAGGTTTTTCGCTACGTTGATGACTATTTGATACTCCTGGAAACCAACGAAAAAGACCTCCGGATTCATGTGCCCAATGTGCTCGTCAAGTTTAGGACATGTTTAAACCCTTTGGAGATCACACACGAGCTACCAGAGCTAGGATCCTTAAGATTTCTGGACCTAAGACTGTCCCTTCAGCCCCGTCATGTCTGTTGGTCGTATGAGCCGAGAGGGAAAAAACCACTCCTCAATTATGATTCGGCGCATTCGAAATTGGTAAAGAGAGGAATTGTCAATCAGTGCTTAAAAACTCTATTTTCAAGTCCTGCCAGCATGCAGGCCTAGCAAGCTTCACAGGACAAGTATCTAGGATACTAAGTGCGGGATATCCTTCACATCTAATAACTTCGGTCGCCGAAAGCCTCCTTAAACAGATTAAAAAAGGACAAATCACATCCCGGAAGCCACGCGTCAGATACAGTAACCAAAGACCGGTAGTCATCCCCTATATTCATAACATCTCTCATAACCTTAAGAAAATTGGGAATCGCGCAAATATTGATGTAGTCTTTTCCGCCCCCATCAAGCTCTCAGGCCTATGTAAAAAAGTTAACGCCATACAAAAAACCAATACCGGCTGCACTAAAAAGCATAAAACCCCATACATACCTTGCTCAGAAGGAGTGATTTATTCCTTTCCCCTTTCATGCGGCAAACAGTACATAGGACAAACTGGAAGATGCATAAATGATAGATTAAGGAACATAACAACAACATCCGATTAGCAAACTCAGGACTTTTGGGCATCCACTGCCGTGACTGTGGGTGCACTGCGGACTTTAAAAATAGCGCCGTAATTGGAAAGAACCATCACCAATTAACACGTGAGATAATAGAGGCAGCTAACATCATAAAAAAGAGTGACACATGTGTTAGTAGTCCCTCCATAACGCTTACTGAAAAAGAATTGTTATTTCTTGACTCTCGAAGGTGATGTGCGATAGAGATTGCTGTTTGTGTTGTACAAAAGAGAACGAAGTGAGACAAATTAATACGGGTAAAAGAAAAAGAAAGAAGGCGAAAATACAATTTGAGTTGTAAGTCAGCGCGACTTGAGTGACCGTTTTTTTGGTGTGCCTGCAATTTCTGTGTGAGTGAGTTTCCTTCTGCGCTTCTCCTACAATATGAATATCCAACTCGCCCAAGCATACATTCTAAGAAGTTTCAAAAATGGTTTTCTCGCTTCAAATAAAAACTACGCTGACTAAACTTCCAGACTCAAAAGATTATTGTTCTTCCAAACCCACTATATTTTGTATTTTTACTTCGACCACCTCAAGTTGAAATAAACGGCTGTTTATGCGTCAAAACGCACTTTTTGGCAACTTCAGGATTTCTCTTTACTGCGAGATATTTATTTGAGCGGTTTTAAACATTTTTTATAGATTATATACTTGTAGGGCAGCCGGTAAAATGTCCTATTAGGTTCGGGAGCAATTAGATATTTTTAATAAAATAGAAAAACGTTAAAATTTCAATTGCTTTTTTGTTTTTTAAAAATATTTAATTTAAACAAAACTTCACAAGCCCAACCACATTGTAAGTCGAAAGCCGTGAAAATTAAAGAAAAAATAGTGTTAGGTGTTTCACTAAAGAGGTGATTTTTCATCAATTATTGAGTGGTGCCTAGTTTCACGCTTTTTTTAAAAAAGATAAAACCGCGCTCACGTCATCAAAAATATTTTTTCGCCAAAAATATTTTAGGGAATGGCTACAAACATTGAGGCAAAAGACCATGACTTTTTTTTTTTTAGAAATCGGAAGGGGTTGAGCACAACGTCAGGGACGTTTGACATGTCACGTTAGAAAGCGTGATTCGCTTGCATTTTCCTACACAATAGGTGGCAGTGTCATCACCCGAGTCTCCGTCATTCGTGATCTTGGAATTTTTATTGATTCATCGTTAAACTTTAATCATCACGTTTTAACTATCTGCAACGCCTCTTTTAGAAACCTTGGGGCGATATCTCGTTTCACGAGAAAGTTTTCTTCGCCTGTTTGTCTTGTGCGTTTATTTTGTTGCCTAGTGCGTACGAAGCTGGAGTATGCTTCTTCTGTATGGAACTGCATTAACCTCACTGCATCATGCTGTATTGAGCGTGTTCAAAAACGCTTCATAAGGCATAATTTACGACAGATATTTTGACCGTACTTGCTACTACAGTTACGAACAATTACTTAAAAAACTTGAGTTGTGTACGTTACTCGATAGAAGACGATTACGTGATCTAATGTTTTTACATAAGGTTGTAAACGGTGGGGTTGACTCACCACTCTTGTTAAGCACTGTCTGTTTCTCACGCTCCCTTGCGGTCCAACCGATTTCAAAGTCCTTTTTACCCGTCTGCTTTGAATGTCTACGTCACCACTAACAAGAATGCAACTTGAATTTAACAAACTGGATCAATCTGCTGTAGATATCTTTAGCGAGCTGATTGTTTTTCGACATAGGCTTGAGTCATTTATTTGTACATAGTCACGACCTTGTTTTGTTGCCTGCTTGTATCCTTGATGACGAGCGGTGTACCACTATTTAGGCCTTGTGCTGTTTTTGGACACCCAACAAAAAATAAAGATTATTATTATGGAATGACCCAAGAATGAATTGAAGTTATACTCACTATTGCAACCTCGTAGATGTTCGAACCTCCTTCATAAACGGTAGGTCCAGTAATTTTACAGTGGACCTGATGGTTGATTAGGTTTGCTAGGTGTGTCTGAATTATGATTGCGTCCACGTGGAATAACCTGCGATTAAAGAAGTTCGTGTTAGTGAAAACGTATAGCCTACAGCCCTGACCGTTAACGCATACATTATGACGAAGTATAAAACATCAAATGCAAGACAAATCAAATATTCCTGATACAATCAAAATGATGAATTCATGTTGAAACAAAAAATATCTCTACAGTGCTTTCATGTATAAGATGAATGGGAGACAAATATTAAGAAGTTAATTTATTCTAATATAAACAGAGGTGTTTACAGTTCTGCAGAAAGAGTGGCTCCGCGGTATAAATCCTAGCTGAGCCGTATCGCATGCACATTAGGTGTAGTAGCGCCAGGCGGCACGCATTGAGTAAGTCGTTTCTAATCAACGTAAGCTTACCCGAGCATCCCGCCTCACAAAGTGTTCGGGGCCACAGTTGGCGCCAACTCGTCTCACACTACAGGTGGAAATTAAAACCCAGACCCCTCTATGCACCAAAAAACTGCCGCCATCATTTCACTGTCAGTAGGCCCAGCTTGATTTGTGCCATCAGTCAAAAGCATATTGATGAACTGAGGAGTCAAAAACACCTCGCCTGTTGATTTTCTTCAATTACTGAAAAGGGTGTACAGTGACCTCGTCATACTTTTAAACTCGGATATTATGTACATGATTGATCTTGATTTGAGCGCAGCGTTGCTCCGTCTCACTCACGAAGCGAGATGCATATGCAATGGGCAGCCGCTTGCCGTAGGTGTCTTGTAGTAAGACGGCACCAGTTCCGTAAGATCATGCTTTCGCTGAGGTTGTGAGAGGCTTCTTCGGATTGTAGTGCGTCAGAACTGGCGGATTGTTTAGAGCTTTCACTGCTTCGAAGCTTTGCTTATGGTTGGGAACCCATAGCCACGCAGTGTCGCCGCAGAGGAGATCGCGCTTTGGCTTCGTTGTGTGTCTCAGATGTGATAAATGCTTAGCAATCTGGTTTACCATCCCCCAAAATAATGCTGTTCTTTCACATCTGATGATAGTGTGATCTGTGTGATCACATCGACTTTCAAAGGAAATGGTTTCAGACTTGCGCCGGAAATGATGAGGCCTATGAACTTTACCGTCTGCTGTACAAAGGAACACCTGCAGATGTTGAGTATTATGCAAGCTTTGCTGAAACGTTCTAAATGTTTAACCAGGTTCGCGTCGTGCTTGTTTCGTGTTTTCCCCAAGAAGATGATATCGTCTTGCAGGCAAGCTTGGCCTTCCACTCACACAAGGACTCTCAACGTTTTGATCTAAGAAAAACATCTGGTGCGTTCAAGATTCCGAAAAGAAGGCGAAGAAATTTGAAGCGTCCGAACAACATCAGAAACGTCGCGTAATTCTGCGATTTTTCCGCAAGAGGAGCTCGCCAGTATTCAACTCGAGAGTCGTGTTTGGTGAAGACTGTCACCGGAAAGCTTTGGCGGACATTCGTCTATGTTGGGAATGATTACCGGCTCTCTGGTGAGGTACTTGTTGAGCTCGGAGTAGTGTATGCAAATGCGCAGTTCGCTATTTGCATTTCATGCTCCGACCATCGGAGCGCACCACTATGTGGCCTCGGTGACGCGGCCTCTAACACAGAACTTTAGCATCTTGAAAGCTTATTCTTAACAATGGGCTACCAGTGGTACCCGCCTTGAGTACGTAAGAGCAAAGGACTTCGCCGCTGGTCATGGAACAACCTTCTCTTTGGCTTTCATCTGCCCAAGCCCCGAAGTCAGCTGAAGTTACTTGGCAAGTGAATCGGAGACGACCTCAGTGCGGCTTGTCTCAGCACTGACGTTAACGAGCTGCTAGATAACCTCGAGAGGTCTGATGGCAAGCCTTCCGAGGAGCGCTTCCTGTAGGCCTTCGACTATCAAAAATCATCTTGAACTAGCATACCTCACCGATTCCATAGAATCTTGGAAGCGAAGCGTCCGGCTGTCGAAAGCAAATGAAGACCGAAACCGAGAAGTGTTTTTTCTGGCTTTTCCAGAGGCCCAACCACTTCATGATTGTAGTCGCTCGGCGCGATGGCGTTGAAGTCGGCGCTCGTACCGACCTTGAATGTGATCGAGACGCCGCTCACTGACGGCGTGATTCCCCACGCGTCATGAGCTTAACTGTCCTTAAGTTCACCGAAGTACACTTCTTCCACTTCCGCTGCTGGGAGAGCGGGGCGAGCTGTAGTGGGAGTACCTGGTCACCTCTTGATGCTTCAAATACAGGCCAACGGAAGTGTGGTGGCCTTGTTTTCACATGACCTGCATTAATATCCTGATGCCGGACAGGTCGAGCTGGTGTGAGCCGATGCAGTGCCACACCATTTGCAGGGCTTGTAAACACCACCATTGCCTTTTTGAGGACGTGCCGTCGACTTTGTTTTCTTGCTCCTAATTCCCTTCCTCTGTCCGGAGCTGAGTTCTCCGACGGCGGAGCCGTGCTGACCTTGCGTACCTAACATTTCTTCGTCTCCTTGCTTGCCAGCTACCGAGTTTCGCGCGGAAATCAACGCGATCTCGAAGGTAAGTGTGGAGCCGATTTGCAGCTTCACGCTGAGAGCCGTATTTCAAAGGCCTACCTCGAGTCGGTCCCGCATGAGCTCGCCTTTCAAGGCACCATATTGGCATCTCTCTGCCAGCTTGAAAAAGTCAGTAACAAATCTTTCGACCTTCTCGTGAGTCCCTTTCTTTCTACGGTTGAAGGTAGCACGTATGATATTTCGCCGTGGAGTAAAATGCCTTTCAAATCCATTCTTCACGCAGTCGTTGTCGAGCTGATGTTCGTCCGAGGGCTTGAAAAAGACTAGAACTTCCTCCACCTCGCGTACTATGGCGCCCCGAGGAGAGTACTTATCTGAGGAGCCCTGCCAGTCGTCTGGACGGCGCAAGTCGTGCTTCTCTGGGAGAGCAACGACGAATGGTTGAAGTCTGGCGCTGGAGTCGTGTCTTCCGGTTGCTGCTCACAGAGGGCCATGGTGTCGATGTTGATGGATGGGGAACTGTAGCCGCTGAATTGTTACGTTAGTACCTCTGCCACCATGTCGTGGACGAGATGAGTATGAGTTAACTGCGTAGGTTTATTCTAGCATAACAATGTCGGTGCGAGTCGCGCCGTGTCTGTCCGGGATCTGGTTAAGAGAGGGTCAGCGCGCGGAAGTGGAGTGCAGAGTCCAGGGCAAGGTGCTAGAAAGGACTATAGGCGAAGAAACTTCTAAGCGCCACAGTGAGTACGCGACCAAATTGTGTTTTCTGTACTATCTCTACCATGGCGCTGTTCACCGGGGCCACAGGGAGCGAATGACGTCCACTGTCGAGTGCTTGAAGGTACGTTGTACGATGCTTATAAACATTGCTCACGCAACGTCATGCAATGTTCAGATTTTAAACAAGCTTGTAGCTCTTAGAATTTGGGTGTAAAATTTACAATTCACGAATGCCTATTAAAATGTATATGCTGAACTAGCTACACGAGACGGGGTTAAACTCTTCGAGCTTGATTCCATAAGAGACTTCAACTCCAGAGGAGCGGAAGAGCGTACACTCCTAATGATAATGAACGCACTTCTAGTTTCGAATGCAACCGATTGCTACAACTATCTCCAAGTTAACCGGAGTTAGAAGCAACGCGAAGAATGACTCAACAGGCAGTCCATGCGAGTCATTAAAGACCTCCCCAACTTGGAGGCGATTGACAAGCTTGAAATACAAGCACGTCTGAACATTATCTATGACCCAGCAGAAAGTGTCCCAGCTTCTGAGCAGCTCCGCCTAAGGAGCATCAAACCCGCTGAACGCGTTTTAAAGACACTAGGATACAACGCTTAACACAGTTTGGCGCTGGCTCCGATTTCCGTCCCGCGAGACCCGATAGATATAACAAACCACGAGCTGCTTGCAAAACACAAGGCAAGACGCACCGGGCCAAAAAAAGCAGCAGTTTCACACAAATAAATGATGTCATAATCGCTGTTGTCACGCTGATCTACCACAAAATGCGTTAAAATTGAGTGCTGGAGTTCTTTGTCTTCAGAAAGCCAGTGTGTTCTTTCGTTCTTCGGTGCTTCCGAATGTAGCCATCAGACCTCTCGATGATCAACACCTGCGGTCTTCATATCCTTTTCCTCACAGAGTCGGTATGTCCTCCAGGGCGCCGCCGGTTTTGGATGCTGCACCAGAGCTTCCCCGATCTTCCCCTACCGTCCGTATAGTATTGTCTTCATAGAACCAATCTTTCCTCTCTGATGTCGGCGGTTTCGCCCAAACGTCATCGACGCTGCCCTCCTGTTTTACGTTGTCGTGCTCGTTGTGCCTGCTGTAAAACAAAATCATGGGCCTACGTCCTGACTTGAGGGTAAGGCGAATGCGCGTCAATAGCGACGCGTCATTGGAAGCATTTATGAAGACTCATTCTGTCTTACTTAAGATGGAAAGCGACATAACCAAGAACAAAGGGAGCCAAAGAACACGGTGGGAACCGCACAGTGGCCGGACGAAATCATTCAATTTCAGTCTAGTTCAAACCAGTGCAGTCCAAACCAAAGAAAGCTGCATGCTTTAGGGCAATACATACTGACGCATTAAAGAGAAGTGGAATTGATGGCGGGCGACGAAACGACGCGGCTCTTTTACACTGAAACGTGCAGCATCGCGACCACACTGCAATCGAATGGTACTGCGATATAACTGAGGAGAGACTCAGGAGATTAGAGTTTTCGTAAGCCCGACAGTGAATGAAGCACAGCGTCAGGCACAGCTGCCAGTACTTCTAGAGACCCAGAAACGCTTGCTCACGAAGATATATGGACGAAATCACGTCTACTGCTACTCTCACTCTAGGTGGCCAGTGGACGATTGCGAGAAGCACTCCACCCGAAGCCCTTTTCGTGTGAATGATCCGTGCAACCATAAAGGAACTTCGACCAGATGGATACAGAGTGAAAATCACGTTAGTCCCTGAACATAAGGGTGTGCACGGCAACAAGCTGCCCCACAATGCAGCATGGTGAGCGTCAAATTATAACCCTGAAAACTGCGCAAAATTGGCCGGCTTGGTAACACACTACGACTACCAGCTGGCAGTACTTGTTGCGAGGAATGAACGGCGTGAAAACTCCAGCGTTTAAATTCGGAGGACGAGGACCCGGTATTAGATGGCTACTGCCGGTGGGCGGTAGTTCGACATCGGATGATACGGACCGGCGTCGAATTCAAGAAAAGCCATACGAGCGCTGCCGAAACGAAAACCGATAGAGACCGATGCACTCGGTGTAGCCAAGAGGAGCTTATTGCTTCAACTGCCAACCTCAGGCACCTTTTTTGGGGAATTCTCGACGCTACAAGTGCACCGGGAATCCTTGTGGTATCAGCTGCCCGATGACAATAAAAAACCGACGATTCACTACACCTGGACTCCGTAAAGAGGTCTTGGATTCGCCTCTCGCGCACTTGCACCATGCTGGCATCCAGGACTGCGTAACACACCCTTCCGCTTCGCGTCATGTCGTTAGGCAAGGAGAGGAACATGGTGCATGGAACATGGCGCATAACGACGACGACTAAGAAAAGAAACACACAACACAAGATGGGCGCTGACTCGCAACTAAATGTTCAATAGTGAAAACAAAAAGTAAAAAAGGAACACTCAACCACGCATGCCACCCAAACTGTCTCGTCATAGTGGGGCTTCTGCTATAAGCGCATAACCCATTCACACCCATTCCAGAAAATGCTGTTTCTTAGACACTAACTCATTATACTCTACCATGATCATTCTATTGTGTGGCGTTGTGTCGCTTATTTGTTTCGAAGATCATGTATTTACTCGAGATTACATTGCATATTTTTCTTGATTTAATAGCAGGAAATAATTGTTTTAGGACTGCTTGTTATTTTTTGCACTGTCTTGATGACTGCATAGTTATTTCTGAATGGTTGTTTTGCTTTTTGGAGCGTGGTGCGATTTGTTTTACTACTGACAACTCGCAGGACACAATAGACGTTTACCATTTTTTGTAAATGTGTTTCTACTGGTTGCTTTGCCCTAGACACAACGAGCTTCTGCTTTCGTAGACCATCACACTGCAACTGCGATTTAACTGAATAATCTTTCTTTTCCAACTGTTCCGTGTAGCTTGAGTTACAAGGAAACATTTTCTCTATTACAATAATGCATGTATTAGGTGTGATGGTATTTAGAGACGACGGTTGTACACAAGCAACGAAATTCATAAAATTGCTAGCTTATAGCTTAATCCTCGGTGATATGTGTACATTATATGTATCTTCATTATACCGTGATACTCAAAATGTTTAAGAGAAAGGTGGCGAAGTAGAACTGCTAATTAGGTTTCAAAATATATTATTTTATATAAAATGTTTTTTCTTTTTATGTAATACCCCACACCTCCACCATTTATCAGCAAAAAAAATAAAAGATTTAATGCGGCGACTACGGGCGCTAAATTCAAATTCGGACTGACTCAATCAACCCGCGTCTTGTGTGATGATGGAAGGATTAATTGAGATGAAGACGATGTTGATATTTGAAGTGATATATTTACAATTGTTTTAAAGTTTTTTTTATGTAAGCACGTCTGGCTTCTGTGTATGAATCCAATAAATTTAGGCAATATCTAGGTTCTTCAACGTTTGGTATTTCCGCGCGCAAGAGCCTATTCGAACCATATCGAAAATTATTCTTCACCACAAATACTTGCTTTAGCTGGTCCAGCATTGTTGTGTAGAGCAGTTTGGACCGTGGTGAATACAAATAAATACCCAAAAAGAGGCGTCCTGTGGGTTTTGATGAAGTTTGGAGTTTCTCTTGCTGCTTTCGAATAGTCTGCAATAAAAATAAAAAAACTGAATTTCGTATTCAACTTTTTGGTGAACCTGAGCAGCACATGATGTACCCGTGAATGCATTATGCGGGCGTTGTACTTTGTTAGGCTTGTTCATGGATCCCTACGGGTGGTTTCGGGTGTGTTACAGGTACGACGGACTCGTGCTCTTTCTTGTTGCATCTAAAGTATCGACACAACTTTAAAAGTAATCAGAAACGTGTCATCGCGAAATTACGTGTGGAGCTATGCTACATCATTCGGAAGCCAGCAGCGCCACCGAGCTGGCTGTCGGAAATGAATAGTGGGCAGTGGCCAAGCCCGGGCTCAGGGCATAGCGGCCCGGGCAGGGCCCGGCTCTTAAATATCGGCCGTGCGGACCTCTAGGATAGAGTCGTCATAGAATACGAAGGCCGTAAAGAAAAGCAGCCACCGCCCAGCTATGCTCATTTTATACGAAAAGAAAATATGTCTGGCGCCGGGTGTGAGTCGTCCACCGAAGTGCACATATTAGAGGCAAAAAACACGGTCCGGACACGGGGGAGGTGTTCGTTAGGTGTGCCCTAGAAAACGGAAACAAATGCTCTAAACAGGGGGAAATATTGGCCACTAAACACGAACACAGCAGGCCCGGGGATGACAGGATCTGGGACGTTTGAATGGCTGGGTGTGCCGAAGCGTCGTGTTTTCTTCGTTTTAAAAAGCCGGTAATCTAAGGCATCTCCCGGATTGACGGCGTCGCTACCGGGCTCGTATTTGGTGTGCGTGCGGTTCGTTTGCGTCGTCTTCGTCTTTTATACTCGTAAGTTCTTTTTTTTTTGTTCTTTTTAAGATTTAGTCAAACGCCTTTGGAGCTGCCGGACACGTTAATTATTGCAACACAGCCTGTGTCCGTAATTAGTCGTAATCATGCATTGCAGCGGCGCAGAAGTTATGGTACTGAATTTGGAGACGCCAAAGGCATATTTAGAAGGCAAGTAAGCAGTGAAGTAGTTTGTGATGTGATAGTTGCGAGGGCGCGGAAAAATGCCAGATGTTAGTGATTTTTTTTTTTTTTGGGGGGGGGGGGGGGGCTTGTCATTTCCTAAGCGTTGCCGAGACATTTTGCTGCAGCGAAGACTTTTTGTTTCATGATCGATAAAGGTGTATTTGTGTTGGACATCGCAGTATCATGAATTCGCTTCCTAATGTTTTGCCCTTTCATTCTCGCGTGGCGAAAAATGGCATATGCATTGTCGGCTGTATTCCTCAAGAAACAAAGCTTACAATAGGAGCATAATTCAAAGACCGACTCCGGTGAATTTCGAACTTTTGAGTTAATCTGTGGTTTCCCATTAAAAGCACTATTAAAAGGCACTTCGTCATTTGGTTCGCGAAAAACGAACTCTACGTTGTTAAATATTACTTTAAACATGTGCAGATATCGAAACCGAATAATCTCCTCAGTCTGGCAACTTTAGCTCAGGGCCGCCAAAAGCATGGCTATCACGCTGCACGAAATGTCGCTTGACCTTCTACGCAACGACGGACGGGATTGGGGCGGGCCGGCGGGCCACCCATGGAGCGGGCCTGTGCAAGGCGCAACTGTCGTCTACACCACACTCTTACACCACATTTTGATGTCTACGACATTCGACGACGTCTTTGCGCAACTGCGGCATCAGTGTGCGCACGTAATGTGAACCTAAATTCCGGAAGACAATATTCACAAAATGTAAGAGTGTGACCACGACGGCGGTTATGACGCGGGAAACGGCGGTAACGGCGGGACGGCCGGACGGCGCACGGCTCCCAAGAAGCCCGCTGCGCCGGCGCGTTGGGCCAATCACGTGGACACCGCTTAGCATCGAAATGAGCGTTGCTGACGTCACCGGTTAAGTTCCCCCTGAGAAATAAAAAAGGGCGTTAATCTCCCCGGAAACGCAACTTTAATGTTGAGCTTCGACACGGCGTGACGTCGCCTTCCCGTGGGACTTCGTGCCCATTCATGTAAACATTGCCGCGTCGGCTTCATTCGAAGGACGATTGGTGTCGATGCGCTTAAGTCGCTTTCATGTAAACGCAGCTTATGGCTGGCGTTGTGGTGCGCAGGTTTGTGAACCCCTTGGTTTCTTCCTTTCCATGTTGAGCGTAAACTACAAGGTATGTAAACAAATTGTGATGGCCTGGAACTGAGCCGGTTGGTTTGACATGCTATACTTGATTACCAGCTGAACATAAAGAAGAAGCAATGGATGACAAGCCCAAAGAAGTAAAACGAACCCCAGCAGTGTGGTTTTTTACTTCTCCTCTCCACTGCTTCTCCCTTACGTTCACCTGGTATTCAAGTAAGCATGTAAACAAAGATGCATTGTGCACCCGTGGTATTCGGCCAATCACAGAAACGTAGTTCCGAGGCGTTATTAGTGGCCACAAAGCAAGAAAGCTTGAGAAGTATGCCAAACTCCTCAAAGACGTCCTCGATCAGAGAACACAGATTCCGCGCAGTGTAGCATTCACGAATGCAGCGACACGCAAGCGCATTACTGTAAGCGCACGAAGTCCTTGTTCAGCCGTGGTGATGGCGATACATCCCACGTCCCAACTTAGGACGCTGTGCAAAGAAGTGTGGAAAGCACACTTTGCTGTTCGTAGAAAGCGTGATTTGCGGAAAGCGTCGTTCGAGAAGGAATGCTATACATACTTGGGTAATGCACTTGTCATCAGCTCAAGAGAAGCTGGTTCTTCTACTATTATAAAGCAATTGAAATCAAAGGTTTAAGCGAGTTGGACGAGAATCGTTATTCATGTCCAGCTCGCTTGCACCTTCACCTTTGAATGCTTTATAGTCATAACCTTAAAATGCAAGCCGTTTAACCTTGTTGGAGTCAAACTTGTGGCAGCTATTAAAACCCGTTTGCTCTATTAACATCTAACTCCAGGTTAGCTCAGTTGGTAGATCGCGCCGCTGAAAGTTGAAAGGTCCCTGGTTCGATACCAGGACCAGGCGGATTTTTTCGGTCCGGCACCAGTCATCTAGTTGTGTTTGGAGATTTGTGTTTCTTCTCCTCCAAATGATTATTTTCGTCAGGGTTCTTATTCGACTGTGTCGCTGTACAAAGCAGTTTCGATGAAACAGCCAATTCGCTTTGTAAATTACTTGGCCAAAACGCTCTCTTTGCTTAGGCGGGCCTGAAAGCCGGCGTCATTCTTGCGTCATTGGCCTTTCAGGCATAACGCTGCTTGGCCGCAGCAGCTGCGCTTTCATACTCGTCGCGTGCCCCTGGTTAACGCTGCAGGTAATTCAACAAAGGCGTCTTTGCGTTTTCAATGATCGTGTCATACAACACGAGGCACTTCGATGAAGCGGCGCAGGAGCGGCAGAAAAAATTCCACACTCCGCTGGGCTCTGCCTTTGTACAGCTTCCCGCTTCTACCAGTTATATTTCGCTGATACCGAGAGGCACCACCGTTGCCACCAGTTGTAAAACGTCACTACGAAACGCTTTCCGAAAGCGTGCAAAAGCAGTTTCGTGCGAATCCGGTCCTAATGGAGGCAACCGCGACGTACGAATAGAAAGAAAGTGCTGCTGCCGATGATGATAATCGTTGTCTAGGAGAAGAGGGTACGTAGTGCCTTTTTGCGGTACATGTGGCGGAGTGCCGGCGCGATGTGGGACCTCTGTCGAGAAAAACTCGCGTGCCGACACCATTACGACTGTTCGGAAATTAATAAAAGATATTCGAAACTTTTTGAACAATACGATGTGCTTTGAATAACAAATCGATTAGTGTAATATTCGATTCGTTATTCCGAAATTGCGAATATTCGCTCACCCTTAAATGTAACCCTCCCCACATATGTGGGCGAAGGAACAAAGGTACGCGTTTCTGTGACCTTTCTTGATCAGGGCTTGAGTAGCCAAACGGTGTAGGACGATATTGTCCCGAACAAATAGTCCTGGATAAAACGATCCCGGACCGAATGGCCCCTGACACAATGTTGCCGGTCAAAATAGTGCAGAAAAAAATGGTCCCAAATTTAAACCCGGACAGAACTGTCTCAAGAGATTTGTTGACATTTTGGACACTCCTCGAGCGATTTAGTGAACTGCAATTTTCAATGTGTAATCTCTATCTTAGTATAATCCAGCTTTTCGTGATGCATTTTGTAAACAACTAAAAGAGCCGATAAATTGCTTTAATTTGTGTTATGGCTCTCTCGGCTACTGTGGCTTCTATTCGCTGTCAAAGCACTGTACAGATATGAAGACTGGAAGTCACTAAAACATTCACACGCCAAGTTTAAACACGAAAGGTCGCGCGCACTCTCTGCGATTGATTTAACTAGCCGATAATTAAATACATGCAAAAACGTTGACG
>JAZHYW010027690.1:0-22199 GCA_037355805.1 Ixodes ricinus
AAGCTTATCAACACAATGGTGATGACACCACACTTTTTCGTTCTGATACTGATTAGTAGCTTGTCTTTCATTGAACTAGAAATACAATAAGAAAAAGAATCCAGATAACTATGGCACAGAATAGCAGCAGCAATCAGTGCTTCAAATAATGTAAAAAAGAAAAAGAAATAAAAGGAAGCACTTTTTCAAGGATTCGTGTGTGATGCTGTTAAAATGAAATACAAAGAGGAATACAGGTTCAACTATACAGAAAACACATCCTCCAACACACCCTCTTTCACTTTCTTGATACCTGCAATTGGACAGAATATCAATTAATTGCCTTAAAGCATGCTGCAGTGCATTTCATGTAAGCTGGCTCCAGATAAAAAAAAATTTTTTCTTTCCTACACTAAATGTGATTTAAGGATATAGAAATGTTTATAAAAGTTTTACAATATTGTTTTTCATATTTCGAGTTCCAGCAACTATGTAAGTACAAAAATATTTCATACAGCGACCATCAAGGGATTTGCTGAAGCTCCTGGCTGGAGGACACGTACAGATGACATGTGTGGAATAAAATCATCATCTGACAAATCCAAATAATCATTGAAGTCCTTGTCCAGTACCTGCACAAAAGGAATATGTCAACAAGGAAAGCACTTTTAACACAAGCTGAACATAAGCGCAAGGAATGGCACTAAAAATGATGGGCAAGGCTCTACTGATCATAAAGATCAGAATACCATAAACCTAGGCCAATGCTAAATCCAGGATTTTTTTTTTTTTGGGGGGGGGGGGAGGGGGGGGGGGAGGGAGGGAGGGGCAAAATGCATCTGCATGTTATTCGTGTCTCTAGCTTATTGCTCGCCCTCCTGCATAAGTTTTCCCCTTGGCTATGCCACTCAGCCTAGGAGCCTAGCTATAGTTACCAATTATTAAACTCAAGATTGCTCTAATTAAATAGGGTGTCTCAAGATAAATTTCTGGCGCTTCTATATTTGATTGCAGCTCAATGAGACGAGCCCTTTGATAGTAAACACGACCCATATGAGCTCAGCTTAGTTGCCAGAAAAAATCTGCCAAAAAATTACCAGGACCAATATTGGGCATGCACAAAAATGGCTTAAATGGCCAAGCAGGCCCTTTTCCTGCACTTATCCACGACACATCAGTCGACCCACTTGGTTCTATTAAAATTTGAGTCTTACATTTGGCTCAGGCCAAAATCTGGTAATCACGAAAACTATTGGATAAAGAGCTCCACAAAGAGCAAAATGAATACAAACACAGGCCCCAGACCACGTGGTCGAGGGAGGGAGGAGGAGGAGGAGGAGGAGGAGGGGGGGGGCTTCAGCGGCGACACATAAAACACCAAGCATGCGCCCGTGTTTACAATAACCGCTCACCCGCAACGTTTGAAAATAAGCAAAGGAGGTATCAAGTGCCCACCCCAAAACCTCAGCGTCTTCTCCGAGCGCACCGGTGCAAAGCGGTAAAGCTTGACGCGCGCGCTCCGGTTCAAAACGGTAAAGCCGCGCTGAACCGATGCGCACACGGTTTAATGTAAATAATGTCGATTTGCGACCCATGAATCATCACTGCTAGTGTCTGAAGTGTCTGAAGACTCTGAAGCAAAGCGACTTACTTGGAATCGGTCCACATCGAGCTTCACATGGCAGCTCAGAACGGAGCAAGCCCCTATAGCGTCCATCAAGCCACGAAGCGTTGGCGACTCCAGCTGGCACTTCCTCTTCACATCCGCGTGAGGAATCCAAACCAGACACATTGTGCCTGCCATCTTGCGCGAAACTCAGTTGGCAAAGTTACGATGTATCAAGGAAGCAACGAATGCCGCAGACCACGTGTGTTTGTGGATTGGATTGATCTACGGATGCTCTTCGTCACAAATAAATGCGAGAGCCAGTGCAGATCAATGACCCGACCGAAAAAGAAAAACAACTGTCTGACTTTTCTTGCTTAAAATGGTTCAGTTCAGTTTGGTAGCTTCTACAAATAATGCAAACCCACGTAAACATGGAATTAAAAAAAAAAGAATACATTTTAAATATTTGCATTAAACCCATCTTAAAAAAAATATATATACATATATATTTTTTGGCGGGATCTTAGACGCTCGCTGCCCGAGTTTGCTGAGCGCCTGGTTATCTTGCCACATATCGCCCTTTACAGCGCAATTTTCTTCATCACCCGTGAGGTTAATGCTCGGAATCTCTACTGAAACCACAAGCAGCTTATCAGTCTGACCCGACACCGTAAGTACTTTAAATATCGCACATATCCGGTCATTTTTTTTTCCGTTATTGTACATTTGCTGGACAAAAAGCCTCTGTTCGAATTGTTTGTTTTTTCCTGATGTTCGTATTACTTTTCGTTGATTATGTTTGTCTTACTTTATTTGCATGACAGGACTGATTTTTGGCCTTTTAACTGAAGTTATAAAAGGCTGTTCGTTTTACAAGTTAGTTTCTTCCAAAATCTTATCTGAGTTAATTTCATGCAAAATCTTATCTTATTACATATTTCCATACGAACGACTGGCTCGTGCTTCCTGCTGATGACTGAAGATCCAGCTGGATGAAAATAATATTTCGAGAGTATCAGAGGACCTCATGAATTACAAAAAAATTGGTGGCAAGTTGCACATTTAGCCATTATTTTTTTTTCACTTCCCAGCTAAAATTTTTTATTAAATCCAATTGGAATTCTAGCTGGTTTTAACTGGAACCAATAGATTTTAGTGGGTTCCAACTGGAAGCACACTGGCCAGTGGGTCTCACCAATTGGAATTATTTTTCCAGTTGGAACCTGAATCAGTTCCAAATGGTTCCCATTGGTTCCCATTGGCAGTGACCAACTGGTTGTCCAAAACCCAGTTTGTACCAATAAGAAAATTCCAATTGGAACTTAATG
Organism: Ixodes ricinus; assembly: GCA_037355805.1. Lineage (NCBI taxonomy): Eukaryota > Metazoa > Arthropoda > Arachnida > Ixodida > Ixodidae > Ixodes > Ixodes ricinus. Next base: position 2,917 of record JAZHYW010027690.1, read on the forward strand.
GGAATTTTCAACTGGGTTATGTTAGTTTTTTAAATCACCTCTGATTTCCCACCTATTTGAAACTGGAGCCTTCCCTCGAGCAGAAAACACACAGGAAAAGGAGGAGGAGGAGGAGGGGGAGGAGGGGCGAGATTACACGCTTCCTGCTCTGCCACTTCCCTCCGTCCTCTCCTCCCTTGCTCTTCGTTCTCCTTTCCTACACCATGTGTTGTTTTAATATCAACTCTGTCCGCTGCAGATGCCTGGTGTCCGGTATTTCTCCTGCCCCAAGTGCAAGTGGAGGGCCTTCAACCTGAGTTCATTGTTTCGTCACTTTCGAGCTAGCCATGGCCATGAAGGAAACTGGACGTGCGGACTGCAAGGTTGCATGAAAACTTTTTCTCTTTATGTGTCGTACAGAAAACATGTCGGATGCAAGCATGCCGCCATGTTGCATGGAAGTGGTGTGACTAAGAGTCTTGATGAGCCGCAACATGCCAGGACTGATTTAAACCCGCCTCTGGCAGAAGCGGAAGGCAGTGTTTCCAATGACCAAAACGTGGAAGGTGATGGGGACCCTGTGAAGCCACTTGCGCTCATGTTCCTGAAATGGAAGGAGGGAAGACGGCTTCCAGAGTCTACGTTGGACGAAATAGCTAATGACATTCTTAGCTATCTCGAACTGTTTGCTGAGCATTGTGAACCACCATCAGATCTGCAACAGCAGCCAAAGCTGCAGTGGTCGAGCAAGTTAGAAAACCTTCGAACTACCAGTGGCCGGAATGGCTACTGGAAAGCATGCTTTCCATATGTGGAGCCAGAAACTGTGTCTCTAGGAACAGATGTAAATGGGAAGGCTGACACTTTTCAGCATGTTCCTTTGTGCAAAATGTTGCAGTGCATACTGGAAAACCCCTATGTGTGGAGCGACATCCACAACCAGCTTGCAGAGGAAGGCTACCTCTCCAGTGTCTTCGATGGCACCGCCCACCATGACCACGCATATTTTCATGGTGACCGAAAGAAACTCTGCATACAACTGTATAGTGATGAGTTTGAGGTTTGCAATCCTCTGGGGAGCAAAAGAGGGAAACACAAATTGATGGCTGTTTATTTTTCGATTTTAAACTTACCCCAAAAGTTAAGATCTCGTTTGTCAGGGATACACCTTGCCCTGCTGGTGAAGGATAAGTTTGTAGCTACATATGGTCTAAAAAGATTTTTGATCCACTTATAAAGGACATTGCAGAGCTTGAGAAAACAGGCATCACTGTGAATGGAGAGGTGCTCTATGGCTCCGTGATTGCAGTGACTGGAGACAACCTCTCCAGTCATAGGCTGGGAGGGTTTACATGCAGTTTCAACCGTGGGCGAATCTGTAGATTCTGCATGGCCCTCCGCAATGAAATCGCATACAAGCATCTGGAGTCAGATTTTGTGCAACGAACTCCTGCAGGGCACAAACATCACATCGACATGCTGAGGTCTGGGGTATTGACTAGTTCCCTCTATGGAGTGCGAGAGCCCTGTGCCCTGACCTTCTGTGGCTTCGAGGCCACAGAGCACTTACCGCCAGATGTCATGCATGACGTTCATGAAGGTGTCATACCTTTCATAATGAGACACGTGATCTCCCACTTGATCGCTAGTGACTTCTTCACCCTCAAAACATTGAACCTGTGCATCTTGAACTTTAACTATGCCCCATGTGATGCCAAAAACAAGCCTGAGCAAATATCAAATGAGTACTTAAAGGGAAAGTCCAACATCAGGGGAGCGCTTCTCAGGTCTTCTGTTTCTTTAGGCATTTTTCTATGTATGTTGGCGAGCACGTTCCATGTGAAAATGAGGTTTGGCGACTGTACGTGTTACTCAGAAAAGTTGTCGACATTGTCATGAGCCGCAAAGTCCCTAAGAAACATGTGCATTACCTTCAGCGGCTGATTCATTTTTTATGCCTTGATTTTCAAACGTTGTTTCCAGCCGCTTCCGTCCCATGCAAGTTGCACTACCTAACACATTACCCCTCGTACATTCTGAAGTATGGTCCCCTTATTAACCTGTGGGCGATGCGCTTCGAGTCGAAGCACCAATACTTTAAGGATGTTGCCCGCAAGGTGCGGAACTTCAAAAACATTGCACGTACATTGGCATTGAGACACCAGTACTTAGAAACTTACATAGCCACACAAGTAAGCAGTGAAAATATTGTGACTACAGGGTGTAGACCCATCTTGTTTGAGCATCTGCCAGAGATTGTCAGATCGCACATTGTCGATTGTGGCCTAGCAAGGGACAATGTTGTTGTCTTGAAGTCCCTTGCCATCGACGGTTTTGTCTACTCACAAGGCTGCGCAATCGTCCAAAGTGTGAGTGAAGATGATCACCCACAGTTTGCGCAAGTCTGTGAACTGTTCTGTGTAAACAGAAGGATTGTGGTTCTGGCCTATGTGCTCGACACCATTGAGTTTGATGAACACTTTCATTTGTACACTGTGAATGTGACTACAGAATGTGTTGTTTTGACCAACCTTCATCACTTCCAGAATGAGCCACTGTTTGTGAAGAAAAAGATGAACAAACATGTAATAAATCCTCGTCATGGTTTGTTTTGAGTGTGTAGTGCTTACAAAGATGTAAATAGTTGTTTCTGGTGCTTCAAATACTTCAAAATGTTATTTTGAGATGTATGTTTTATTTCTAGAGTGATACCCTTTTTGTGACAATGAAAATAAATGTATGACTAGCCTAAGTCGGGCATGGTCAGGTGGAATGGCTGGAGTGTTTATTGATTGAAAGACAGAAGGCTTAGCCCGATCCAATATCCTAGTAGCCTTCAATACTGGTGTTGGGGGACAGAAGCCTGACCCTCTAAAGATGTCTTTCAATGATTCTCCAATTGCTCAACTACAACGTCTGGGGCTGTTGCACTTAAACGTTCTTAATTTCTCGAGCCTGTATTTGCGCTGTCGCTAACCATGTTCCGTTTGCCAATTTTTCACACGCCCCTTCTCCTCCAATCAAAAGAGCACGAGAGCCAGCCGTGAACAGACTTGCTCCTCCCCCAACATGCAGTAAAGCCAAGGCTAGAGCACTAGCTCATAGCATCGCTATAGTCCCGCTGCACGAACCTCGTGCAGCTTGAGGATCTACTGGCACTGGTAGAAACGAGCGAGTTGAACATGAACACTTCAAATCGAAAAAATAAAACGCGGAGGACAAGCACAGGACAAGCACGTACGTTTCAGTACGGGCCCACAGCAAAGCTGCGAGCCCGTACCGTCTCGCCCGTCTAGCCTTCGCATTAGTGCATCTCAGGACGAGACGGAATATATCGTAAGAGAACCGATGTAGTCTCACCATTTTGGGCAGAAGTGCGTGAGTAACCGATGCTATTTTTGCGGTCGCTCGCACGTAAACAAGCAAAAAGCTTGTACACGACGCCCGCATTCATCCGGCCTGAAAACAACTTGAGCGTTGGCTTGGATTGGATATCAGCTGCCCATTGTGCTTAGTTGAACTTGCGAAATCCGCCAAATTGAGCGGTCAGCCTCTTGACTTGTGCTTTCTGAGCCAAAAGGCTCGTTGGGTTGAGCGTATGTCTGCAATTAGGTGGTTTCCGAGTTTGACGACTCCGAAATCATGGGTGTACCACCGCAACACCCTCTTAACACGATTTCGGTACCCGCGGGGTGTAAAAAGGATGTACGAAGGGTGTAGGCCTTTCCGTACACCCTTGAATGTTCAAAAATCATGTAAAAATGGTAGAAGGGTGAGAGCTCGGAAAACACCCTTTAACACGAATGCAGGTGTTGAAATTTTTAGTGTGCAGGAGACTCCTTTTTCATTGCTAGTCAGTGAAGTCAGATGCGAAGCCTTCGCTCGAGCGCAGTACTTTAATACACGAACCGTAGTTCTGACAGATTCCATCGACCAATAAAAATACTGGGCATTCTATGATTTGTAAATAAACCTGTTCCTGTCACCAAACGCAAGAAAAGCGACCTATAAAAACGTACCACCCTTTTTTTATAGGAGTACCTCAACAAAATTTGAAATATACCCGTAGTGTTAAAAAAAGGTTGATATGATCGACAGTATTCGTAAATGACAATCGCACGTTTGTATTTTGAGCCTGGTGGCTGTATTTTTCGTTATAAAGTCAGCCCACTCTGGCAAGCGCTCGGAGAACAGCCAGCAGAGACCACCTGACATCCTACAGCGAGGGCCGAGGCTGACGTCGAGAGGATGGCCTAGTCGTTCCAGCCACCGGAGCGGCCGCTTTGTACGAATTTTGAGTGATCGGTTAATCTTCTGAGTACAGTATCACATAGTCGTGCTATATATCTTGAATCTTCAATGTCTTGAATATCTTGAACCCTTGAATTTGACTTTCTTATTTTTTAGTAAACCGTCTGTTAGCAGAGCTAATTTATCTGCTACATTGGTATGTTGTACATTGATTTACTGACCTGCGTTTTTTTTTTTTTTTTTTTTTTTTTGCGCGGATGCATTTCTGGACAAAACGGCGGCTTGGGCGAGTTGGTTTTCCATGTCTCGAAATTAACAGCGCAAGTATGGAATCCACACAAACACACGTCACCACAGGTCACAAAACATTCACACTTAGGGATACATTCACATCAGACAAGACACTCACACAGCGCTGACTCACAACTCAATATATTTTAGCACTTCTTTTTCTTTTACGCCTTTTTGATATATTCATGACAGTTGGCTTCTTTTTCTTCTACATCTCATTAAATGACACTCATGTGAGCTAATAAGATAAGCTACTAAGAAAAGTCAATTCTTTTTCTGATAAAGTGAGCGATGGAGTGCTTACACAATTGTCGTTATCCCTGGCCATATTTTCTGCTTCCACTATTTCTCTAGTCAGTTGGCTACCGCTTCTGCCCAGCACTGTGCACCTATCTAGATGTGCCGCACATCCGCAATCACGGCAATGTAGGCCTAAATGTCCTGAGTTGGCTCTACTTATGTTGTTGCTGTGTTCCCGGAGTCGATCGTTTAGACATCTCCCAGTCTGGCCAATATATCGTTTCCCACAGGAGAGGGAAAGGAATACACTACCCCTTCTGTGCACGGAACGAAACTGGTCCGGTGTTTCTTTGTGCAGCTCGCTGGATGTTGGGGAGGATTGTTCACTTTTTTGCATAAGCTGGACAGCTTGTTTGGAGCAGAGAAGATGACGTCGATGTTGACCCTGTTTGCCACTTTCTTAAGACCATGGGAGACGTTGTGGATGTAAGGCACAACAATGGGTCTAGTTGACCTGTCTCTTGGTTTTTGTCTGATGACGTCTTTTCTCTGTTCTTTGAGAAGGTTCTCCGCCACTGATGTTAATAAGGAAGTGGGATATCCTGCTGATGACAGGCGACAAATTTGTGCACAGAAGCTTGTTTTTATCTGATGTTTGCACGATTTTGTAAGAGAGTTTTTAAGGCAAAGTTTGACGATGCCCCTCTTCACCAACTTGGAGTGTGCCGAATTGAAGTTAAGGAGCGGCTTGTTTCCTCGTGGCTCGTACAACCAGCATACGTGAAAGGTCAATAAAAATATACGTAAATCCAGGAATCTAATGGACTTTTCAACGGGAAGCTCGTGCGTGATCTTCAACGGATTCATGCACTCTTCGAAAGTTGACAGAACTTTGGCCATCGTGGTGGGAAACTTGCTTCTGTCGACGTCAAGGAAGATGATATAATCGTCTACGTACCGAAAGATGTTAACGACTTCCGGGGAGTCTAAGCTTCTTTGCAGCAGTCTGTCATGGTGCGCAAGGTAAATGTCACTGAGCACAGGGGCGATACAAGACCCTATGCAAACCCCTTGTTTTTGCAAGTATGTATTTCCATCCCAAGTGACGAACGTGGATTGCAGGTAGAAGGCAATCAACTCGAGGAATCTGTCTTGGGAGATGCCTGAAGCGTTCTGGAAAGCGATGGACCCAAAAGAATCAATGCTTTCCTCAACGCAATGTAAAAGACGGTCCTGAGGTAGGGCGTAGTAGAGATCTTTTATGTCAATTGAAAAGGCGTTTAAGTTGCTGTCGTTACGCTCAGATAGGAATCTTATTATTTCGTTTGAGCTCCTAATTAGGAACGGATCATCAATCGTGAGAAGATTCAGTTTTTCTTGAAGAAATAAGGCTAGCGACTTTTGCCAAGTTCCCTTTTCGGAGACGATAACTCTGAGCGGGCATTCGGTTTTGTGAGTCTTGGCACTGAAAAATAATTCCAGGCTTAAAAGTTTGTTGCGTTCTATGTAAGAGGAAAGCTTCTTTAATTCCATCGACAGACACAGTTTTTTAGCTTCGCTCTTGATCTTAGTCAAGGAGATGTCGTTGTGGCGCTGAAAAACGGACTCAATGGCAGAGAGGGCTTTTACTCCAAACAAGTCGTGGTGCATGAGCACGAATCCACCTTCCTTATCAGCCGGCATTAGAGACAGGTGATGCTCCTTTAGGTAGGTCACCACTTTTTTGGTTGGTAAGGGTGAGGCTCGGGTCTTTTTTCGCAAGAGTATGTCGACTCCTTCGGAGGTGACGCGGTCAGATTCAGCTTCGGGAGCACGAAGCGCCACTTGTCTGACCATAGATAGTAGCTCAGGTGCCGACTTATTTGGTTCTACCGCGAACTTGGGACCAAGACTCAGGACTCGTTGCACTACCTGCGGCAGATATATGTCTCCGATGGTGTGTACAGTGTTACTCGGCGCCTGCACTTCTTTTGGTGTTAAACTGCGGAGATGCCTCAGAGTGAGTCGCCATAAATGATCAGTCATTCTATCTAAAAGGAAAGAGTACTCACGCCATATGCTTCTACCGAATGGAAGAGTACACAGATTAACGTAGAGGCTCGTCCGGTAATGTCTTGTTTGTCTGTGCCACTCAGATTGTAGAATCTTGCACATCCTCGTGCCGTGACCTGCTGAGGGGCGAAGCCACCGAAAAGGGTTTTGACTTCAGGCGGCACCATTTTGACTCGGATGCAATATCCGAAGGTCCGCGCTTGGCAGACGCATTAATTTCGAGACATGGAAAACCAACTCGCCCAAGCCGCCGTTTTGTCCAGCTATATTTCTAGTACATCGGGCCCTTTTTCGCATCTCCCCTGGAATCCCAGCCTTCTTGTCGCCTGGATCGCCATTTGCGTCTGCCAAGCGCGGACCTTCGGATATTGCATCCGAGTCAAAATGGTGCCGCCTGAAGTCAAAACCCTTTTCGGTGGCTTCGCCCCTCAGCAGGTCACGGCACGAGGATGTGCAAGATTCTACAATCTGAGTGGCACAGACAAACAAGACATTACCGGACGAGCCTCTACGTTAATCTGTGTACTCTTCCATTCGGTAGAAGCATATGGCGTGAGTACTCTTTCCTTTTAGATAGAATGACTGATCATTTATGGCGACTCACTCTGAGGCATCTCCGCAGTTTAACACCAAAAAAAGTGCAGGCACCGAGTAACACTGTACACACCATCGGAGACATATATCTGCCGCAGGTAGTGCAACGAGTCCTGAGTCTTGGTCCCAAGTTCGCGGTAGAACCAAATAAGTCGGCACCTGAGCTACTATCTATGGTCAGACAAGTGGCGCTTCGTGCTCCCGAAGCTGAATCTGACCGCGTCACCTCCGAAGGAGTCGACATTCTCTTGCGAAAAAAGACCCGAGCCTCACCCTTACCAACCAAAAAAGTGGTGACCTACCTAAAGGAGCATCACCTGTCTCTAATGCCGGCTGATAAGGAAGGTGGATTCGTGCTCATGCACCACGACTTGTTTGGAGTAAAAGCCCTCTCTGCCATTGAGTCCGTTTTTCAGCGCCACAACGACATCTCCTTGACTAAGATCAAGAGCGAAGCTAAAAAACTGTGTCTGTCGATGGAATTAAAGAAGCTTTCCTCTTACATAGAACGCAACAAACTTTTAAGCCTGGAATTATTTTTCAGTGCCAAGACTCACAAAACCGAATGCCCGCTCAGAGTTATCGTCTCCGAAAAGGGAACTTGGCAAAAGTCGCTAGCCTTATTTCTTCAAGAAAAACTGAATCTTCTCACGATTGATGATCCGTTCCTAATTAGGAGCTCAAACGAAATAATAAGATTCCTATCTGAGCGTAACGACAGCAACTTAAACGCCTTTTCAATTGACATAAAAGATCTCTACTACGCCCTACCTCAGGACCGTCTTTTACATTGCGTTGAGGAAAGCATTGATTCTTTTGGGTCCATCGCTTTCCAGAACGCTTCAGGCATCTCCCAAGACAGATTCCTCGAGTTGATTGCCTTCTACCTGCAATCCACGTTCGTCACTTGGGATGGAAATACATACTTGCAAAAACAAGGGGTTTGCATAGGGTCTTGTATCGCCCCTGTGCTCAGTGACATTTACCTTGCGCACCATGACAGACTGCTGCAAAGAAGCTTAGACTCCCCGGAAGTCGTTAACATCTTTCGGTACGTAGACGATTATATCATCTTCCTTGACGTCGACAGAAGCAAGTTTCCCACCACGATGGCCAAAGTTCTGTCAACTTTCGAAGAGTGCATGAATCCGTTGAAGATCACGCACGAGCTTCCCGTTGAAAAGTCCATTAGATTCCTGGATTTACGTATATTTTTATTGACCTTTCACGTATGCTGGTTGTACGAGCCACGAGGAAACAAGCCACTCCTTAACTTCAATTCGGCACACTCCAAGTTGGTGAAGAGGGGCATCGTCAAACTTTGCCTTAAAAACTCTCTTACAAAATCGTGCAAACATCAGATAAAAACAAGCTTCTGTGCACAAATTTGTCGCCTGTCATCAGCAGGATATCCCACTTCCTTATTAACATCAGTGGCGGAGAACCTTCTCAAAGAACAGAGAAAAGACGTCATCAGACAAAAACCAAGAGACAGGTCAACTAGACCCATTGTTGTGCCTTACATCCACAACGTCTCCCATGGTCTTAAGAAAGTGGCAAACAGGGTCAACATCGACGTCATCTTCTCTGCTCCAAACAAGCTGTCCAGCTTATGCAAAAAAGTGAACAATCCTCCCCAACATCCAGCGAGCTGCACAAAGAAACACCGGACCAGTTTCGTTCCGTGCACAGAAGGGGTAGTGTATTCCTTTCCCCTCTCCTGTGGGAAACGATATATTGGCCAGACTGGGAGATGTCTAAACGATCGACTCCGGGAACACAGCAACAACATAAGTAGAGCCAACTCAGGACATTTAGGCCTACATTGCCGTGATTGCGGATGTGCGGCACATCTAGATAGGTGCACAGTGCTGGGCAGAGCGCGTAGCCAACTGACTAGAGAAATAGTGGAAGCAGAAAATATGGCCAGGGATAACGACAATTGTGTAAGCACTCCATCGCTCACTTTATCAGAAAAAGAATTGACTTTTCTTAGTAGCTTATCTTATTAGCTCACATGAGTGTCATTTAATGAGATGTAGAAGAAAAAGAAGCCAACTGTCATGAACATATCAAAAAGGCGTAAAAGAAAAAGAAGTGCTAAAATATATTGAGTTGTGAGTCAGCGCTGTGTGAGTGTCTTGTCTGATGTGAATGTATCCCTAAGTGTGAATGTTTTGTGACCTGTGGTGACGTGTGTTTGTGTGGATTCCATACTTGCGCTGTTAATTTCGAGTGATGCATTTCTTTTGTGACCTGCCGCTGTTGCCAAAAGATCCTTTTCGAAAGTCAGCGCCTCTAGTGTCGGTTGCGCGAACTTGACAAAATCCGCCATTACTGCGTCGTCAAGCATCGAGGGGGTTGAACCTGAACCATTCCGCTGCGTTCGGCAGTGGTGATAGCGTTTGACATGCCAACCCATTGCTGCGTCCCTCAATGCACCCAAAGAGGGCCAAAAGATAAAAAACAACACAAGGTGAGTCTTTTTTTTTTCACGTTAAAAACATCAGTATTCGAAGAAATCGGGTCATGCAGATCCGCGCGGAGTGAGCGACGATCACATTTGGCCTGTCCGCTGCTGCCTCAACGCTTTTCGAAGCTTCGAGCGCGTGTTCACCGCTTCGGAGTGTAAAGTTAGCACAAATAAAAATAATCTATAGAGGATAACCCCTGTCCACGCGACATCGTTTCGAAATGCGTTTGAACTGCACGAGTAATCGTGCGATGGATCCCGTAGCTGCGAGCGACTCCTGACCAGTATTCAGAGTTGATTTCTGACAACGTTGCGTTGTGGTGTCCGATCACAAGTTGTGTGAAGTTTCCTAGTAGGTATGGGCACGTAGCTTCGGATAATACCTCGTCCGCACAAGCACTCGCGCAAAAAAAAAAAAGAAAGAACGAACGCAAGGAGTGCTTGCACGTCACGACATTACATGGAATTCGATAGAACATTGTTTTACGTTCACGACATCGGCATTGCATGGTTGCTCTTGCTAGCACGGAGAGGTGTACTTCGTCTCTTTAATGCCTGTATCGGGAGCTCGTGCTGCAACTTCTAAACATGTTTTCAAGCGCGCGCCCGGGGCGGTATCGGGCCTCCGAGAACGATTTGCTTTGCTCGTCCCCGCAACGTTCTGCTAGAGCTGCTCTTCAAGTGCTTTGACCACATTACCTCGTAACTTTGTCCGTGAGCATAGAACTCACCCGATCACAACCGCAAAAGGCACAGCATGCCATAGAATACATCACACAGCATATTTGTCTGCCACAACATAAAGTATGGAATGAATGAATGAACGATGTGTTGTTGAGAATAACACTGGAGAGTAAAACAGACGTGCACATGGGATGCATAGGAGAGTTGACTTTATTAAGGTCGTTTCAAGAGCTTGTAACAAAACAAATAGGGACAGAGAGACACACCTGAGTCTTGACAGAAGGCTGTTTAAAAACAACCAGTAGAACAGCCCAACGGAAACAAGTTTCTATTGCAAAGTTCCGTCTGCATCGTTTAAGTTATACAACCACATTTTTTCTAACCGCAATATTTCTACTCCCAGGTTTCCTACTTTGGCTTTCCTCTGGCTCCTGAAGCAGCTTGCTTTGATGAGCACTCCGGTGGTGGATCTGAAATAAATTTGCGTTCTTGTTTACTTATGTTTACTGCATAGATTGTACAGTGAACAAACATACTATGTGTTCACCCACATTGTTTTTTAAATAAGTAAGAGGCATAATCTTAGCAGTGCTCACTATGTGTGAGAAAAGACGCGTCATATATGCGATTATTCGTTTACTAAACGCCGGAAGCTTTTACTACGCCGAAAGTTAGGACTGGTTTGTCCTAACTTTTGAGCTAGCATGCTCGTGCTGATAGTGGACATAGTGCACGCTCGCGGGCACCACACACGTCAAACCGTCAACGTGAAACTTGCCAGCACAGAAAGCAATACAATCAAAACAAACGCCTTTGCTAAAAAAAAAAAAAAAACTATGAAGCACGGCGTACAGAGGCGAAGTTCACCGGCACGACGCAAGAGCGATTCTGTTTACCTCTCACCCCCCGCCTCGTACTCTTTAGTCCGTACGCCACTGAGCTTCGCAACATTATCTCAAGCTGTGAGAAGTCAACGAGCCGGAAAATATTACATTTCGTTTCATCATGCAAAAGAGGCCGAAGATGCGCGAGTATCTTAGGCCTCTTTTGGCGTTTCCTTGTGCACGGCGCTGCGGCAGACGGCACAAGTCCGCCTGCACGTAAAAGACACGTTCACGGCGTGATGCGCGCGCTTGTAGCTTTGGGTTGGCTCACGCTTAGGTCTGAACGGGCGACAAGAAAGAACAGTGCTTACCTCAACACTTGAACCGACGCCGGATCAACGTAGGCCTCGGTGATGAACTTGTTGCTTCGGGCAACCTGGCGGCTCGAAGCGAGTGTCGAGGCGCGGTACGCCTCTATCTTACATTTGTTAAAGCTACGCGGAACTGCAGTGAGGTCAGTGCTCCACGGGGAAGGCAAAGTCACTCGTCCCTGAGGACCGTAGCCAAAGGTACCGGGAGTACTGCCACAAGCACCTGCCATCGCTCGCTCCCGAAACGACGACGCAGTAATGGCGGCGGTTTCGGTATCTCATAGTTGCTTGACTGACTTTCGTAAAGGGTCTATTGGGGAGGGGGCTCAGACTCGTCAACCTGCACAAATGCAGCTTTTTTCCTCAGTCCCCTTCCATCATGCACTTGTACTTGATGGAGAAATAAACATTACGATTATTATTATTATTATTATTCTATGATCTTTTAGAGGGACAATAGCGACTTCTGGGTCACACAAAAGGCATTCTCGGGAAGAGGGGAGTTCCTCCTTCCCCTCTTCTCTCGTCATGGCCGGAGGATAGACAGGTACCGTCACTACCTCTCAAGGTTCCTAGACGGGTATTACAAACGAGGTGTTAGCGACATCCGCCAGGTGCTTTTTGCTTATCGTTTAATTAATTTTAAAATTCCTTTTCGTGGTTTTTTTAACAAGATATTGGTGTGTTCTATCTGATACTGCTGCTTTAAACACATATAGACCAAAAAATAAGCTCCGAAGATTAATTGTAGTAACCCTTTAAGGCGCGTTCACACTGGAAGTGGATCCGCAACCGCAAAGCCGACCCGCGATTTTTTAACCACGAAGCGGCTGGGATTGAGCCGTTGGGGCGCGTTTTTGCCAACCGCATTGGGACCGATCTTTCCCAACAGCTTTCGCGAACCGGAAAGCGGCAATTAATCGCAACGCGAGCTGGCGTTACGCTGGTGGCTTATGAAACAAGATTGTATTTGTCGCTGGTCAGGCGTACAAGGCACTGTAGTCCTAACGTTGAAGCAGACAAATTTGAAGAAACGTGATGTTCACGCCCGTCACTTGAATCCGCTACGAAAAAAATTGACCCGTCATCTTAACGGGCTTCTCTCCGGTGATTTGGTTCGGCAAGAGTTTGTTTATTATTCGGGGTGCCAAAGCCGGTTGTTCTTGGCCTTGTTAGTCTTTGCCCGTACAAGGTTGGAGCCCACAGCCGATCGATCGAAATGGCAGCTTTTGTAACCACTAAGGCAGTCGCGTGAACTTTTGACGGTTTCGACACCGCGAGTGACCACCACGAAGGCCAATAGAAACGTCGTGAGCCCAATGGACCTTTTGGCGAATATTTGCTGCCACCTAGTCATGCGACTGGGTCCGAGACTAACCGCCGAATTCACAAACCTCACTCAAATTGAGGGTGCCCTCCACTTCCTCAAGGAAGGCGTGGGGGCCAGCGTTGGTCAATCGCGACGGCGGATCCGTTATCGCGATTGGCGAGCGCCCGCCCTCGCGCCTTCCTCGTGGAAGTGGAGGGGACCCTCAATTTGAGCGAGGTTTTTGAATTCGGCGGTAAGTGGCTAGAAAACAAGGCGCGCGCAGGGCCTCCCCACCCATTCCACACCCAAAACGTAAGCTACATCCTGTTAACCTATTGAGGCGCTGTGACCTAGATACGGCTCCCCCAAACTCGCCTTTGTCCCCATCGCGCGTAATCTCCTGCCCCGAAGTCGACACAAAGAAGCCATCTTCCCCTCCCTGCTCGGCCAGAAGGAAGAGAGAGGATACTGGAACCGTTTACTCTCGAACCGATGCTTCTACAAAAGGTCCATTGCGTAGCCAACAAACTACCGCGGAGCTAGCAGGGTACCTGCGCTAGCTCGACCTGTAACCTTTACTACGATCTAGGGTGCCTACATGTTTCCGCTCCGCTTTAGGGTGGCGCCAACTTCTTGTTACCCTTTCACAGATCCTCTCCCACCGCCCTTTTTTCCCACTTCTTATTTCGCTAAACGTACACAACGTTGAGTTCCTGTAGTCTCGACACACCGGCAACACTGTGAGGCCACTTCCGTTTCCGTTCACCAGAGAGTCGGAGGCTCAGCGGGATGGCGGTCGTCGTGGCGGTCGCTCTCTTTACTCGGGTGTTTCATATTTTTAAGTTGCAAGCAGGAAGTGTGCGTTGCTTTCATCGAAACGCGAGTTCCCGCGACAAAATGGAACGCCACAGACCGGCATTGAACGCCGAAACCTCGCCGTCGGAACGAGAGCGGTGAGCGCTCCCTAGCCCTAACGAGGATTAGCGGCGTAGTCCGAGCGCACGACCGGCGAGTGTGACAAAATGGTCGCCGAAAACAGCGGAAGTTGCCATGGTAACGAGGTAGAGCAACACTGGTTTGTCGGCAACAGGTATCACAAACGTTGTCGCCACCCTAAACAGCGGAGCGGCGGAAACATGTAGGCACCCTACTGCTACCAAAAAAGAAATAAAAGTGAATCTACTTAAAGGGGTCATGAAACGCCTTTCCAGCTTTTTCCTGTTTAGCTTTCTTCCTCACCTCATAAATCGCGCATTTTACCAAACAGTTCAAGATGGGAAGGGGAGTCCCGTTCAAGATTAAAAGGGGGGACCCCGACACAGCCATTCTCCCCCTAAAAGATTAGCCCGCCGCTCAAAATTCAGACAAAAGTTGCTTTCCCCACCCCGTTCACCCCGAAGCTGACAGTGTTGTGGAAGCTACGTGCTCGTTGGGCCAGCCACACTTTGGCCACGTGATCACGCTCTCTCGCGCATACCCACGCGCAGAGAAGCGAGTTCAGGTGATGAAAGGGAGGCGGCTCAATCGGTCCGGCAAGCGCGTAGCTTCCACCACAATGTCAGCTTAGGGGTGAAGGGAATAAGTGAGGTGCGGTGTCGTCTGACGTCCGTTTGGACCCGGTGACGCGCTCTGGGGGCCGCGGATGTATCACAGCGAAACGGCAGAGAGCTTACGAAGGGAATGAGGTACGAAATAGCCCGCTGTGATTTCAATTTTTTGCACCGAAAGTCAGGCTTTTGATTTTCTACACGTTTTTCTTTGTTTGGCCGACTGAACGATGTGCTTTTAGTAAAATCCCAATCGAAATTAATTTTCCCCAGCCCAAAATTCGTTTCAATGAGCCCTTTAAGAAATAAGGTGTACGTACCAGACGATGCATAGGTAATCCATGCGGTGTTTATTTGAGCTTTATGCCAAACAAACAGTAGACTCGATCGACGTGCGAGTGCCGAGAGGGGCTCTAACGTGTCTACGTGCACAGCGGGGGATGGCCGGCTGAGTGGGGGAGGAGGGAGAGTAAAGGTTGCAGCCCTCCCAGGCAGGGGAATGAAGGAGGTGATGGACAGGGCAGTAGACATGTTGACTGTGAACAAGGGGCAGAATAACCTTGTGATGGTACATGCGGGATTGAATGACGTCCTAGGTAGAACGGGAAGGGACCTGGCCACAGACATCGAGGATTGTGTGAAGGCATTGAGGGTCATAACTTAAGTTCCGCGTTTTGGGAGTTTGTTTGTTGGCCGAAAATTAGAGTTTCTTTTTGTTTGATTCCCAATTCTCCGAAATTCAAAGTTTAATTTCGCAATGTTTTTAATAAAAATAAATAAATAATATCCGGGTGCAAACGTATGCTGGACAATAAAAAAACGCGATTGTATCGATTAATATTTTATTCACTTGTATTTGGCGTTGGTGTCATTACTACTGGCAATACTAATTTATCCTACGACAAAAGTAGCACAGAAGTGTTGCTTGGATAAATGTCGATACCTTAAAATCAATAAACTCCTGTTGCTGGGAAGCTTGTGTTTATTTCATACTATTCCATCAACCTACCTCGTGGCCGCGCGAGGTAGAGTGTTGAAGGATGTTATAAAGAAGTTTCAACTGTCCCTCTTCCCACTTTATGCAATCTCTATGGTCTATCGCTTTCACTGGTACAAAAACAGAACCTCCCCTTCCTCTAGAGCACAAATAGTATGACCCAAACTGGAAACATAAACAGTGCATTTTGTCGTGACCCGAATGTACACGGTCCTGTTCTCCTGACCGAAGTTCGAAACAAAAGTGTGGTGGCAGATTCCCTGGGCCATTGGCTCTAGGCGCTGATCACACCATTAGTTGTGGAGTATTTCTGCGTGTGTGTGTGTGTTTGGGTGGGGGGAAGGAATGGCACATCAAAATTCGGAGTTCATCGGATAAATCCCAACTGACCAAACATTCACCGGTAGGTGTTTTTCGGAGTTTTTCAGTCAGAACCCTAGTCATAATAACCTTCTGGTATAGTGCACATTGTAATGTGCACCGTCCCGGAGGTAAGGGGCGGAGGAGTAAATGCTGAGAGTGCAGTCCAGGAGGCTAACAGAAACATTAAGATACGAAGCTATAGGAACGGATATGAGGTTGTGAATGTGAACATGGATCGGTATACCAGGAAAGTCCGAACCCCACGTTCAGCCGAGATGGCATCCACTACGGTGAATTGAGAGAGTGCGTGTGGGGCGAAGGATGGGCGGTATGGAAAAATGGAAAAGGCTTTTGTGAGCCTGCAGAGGCCTTCTATAGCTAGCTCAGATGCAAATAATAAGGTAGCGAATAAACCTCGCAGAACAAGAAAATGCAAGCAGCTCAATATAGGATTTATAAACATGCAGGAAGGCAGAAATACAGCTAAGTCGGAAGAGAATGCGAAACAAATAAATGATGAAGATTTTGTAGCGTATGAATTTGCAGAGACGTATCTTAGAGATATGTAGAAAGCACCATACTTATCAGGCTATTTTTGGGTGGGATGTAATAGGTGCGAAGGGGAACGGAAAGGAGGCGAATTGGGAGCGGTAGTAAAAGGACAGTGCTAGAAAAGGCTGAGGGAACGCTGCAGAGAACACATATGTTTAAAATGTACATCAGAGGTTTAGACGCGCTTGTAGGATTTGTGTATCTGACAACAGGATCTGATTCAACAGAGGAAAATGCACATCACTTGAGATGTATATGCAAAGATGTTGGAGAAATGGTAACTAAGCTGGGATTAGCTTTCTTAGGTGACACGAATGTCCACTTAAAAAAATTCGGTGAGTATACAAATTCTAGACTGAAAATGCTGCATGAATTCTCCGATGCTCTGGATCTAGTCTTCGTTAACGAGCAAGCAAAATGGGACGGAAAAATAACATGGGAGAGAAACGATTGGCACTCAACAGTTGATTACTGTCTAATGTCTAGCAAGTCATATAACAGATTAGGACCCATGGAGATAGATGAGGAAGGCATAAAAAGCTTAGGAAGTAATCATATGCGGCTTAAAATAAAGTTCGGTGCAGCAGAACCAGAGAAACGAATTCGTGAACGACAAAGTAAGCTGATCCTAAACGATGCCAAACTACAAGAAGTAGCTGAACAAATTGAGATTATAGTATCCAGACAACTGGAAAGAGCGTGGACATATGACGATTTGATAAACACTTATAAAATAGTGTTAGAGAAGTTCAACATGAAACAAAGAGGAAATGGGAGTGGAAAATACACACCAAAAATCTGATGAGAAAGTGAAGTTAAGGCGGCCATAGCAGGGCGACAAGGGGCTTCACGGGAACACAGGTTGGCGAAGAAAAGAGGAGACACACCCACGGAGGATCATAGGAATGGAATACATTACAGGAAAGAAGAGGAAAGGCATCTTCTCTCATCCGGGCCAAGATAGGTAGGGCTGGAGTGCAGTGGATGATGGAAGTAAATCAAAATGAATGGAATGGAGCAAAAAAGTATCTGGAAGCACATTAATGCGCAGGGAAGAAAAAACGGAAGGGTCACGATGTTCATTGACAACACAAGAGGGGATAAGTGTAGAGGGCGAGGAGGCAAGGGAATTTATTAGATGAAAAAATCGATGCAACATTCCCAGCACTTGAACCGAACGAGATTGTACAGAGCGCAAAAAACAGCCACAACACGGCACAATACGAGAACGCTAGCGAGACAGCTGAGACAACCACGAGAGAGTAGGGTAGAGAAAAAAGTAAAGTACCTCCTGCTACGGTGAATGGCCCAGATGGCATAGGAAAGAGACTAGTCAAGACACTAGGAACAAAAAGCAAATTAAAGTGAAGACAGGCAACTGATGAAATATTGATGGGGAGAGAGGTACCCTATGATTGGAGAATAAGCAGATAGAGATTTCCATATAAAGGCAGGGGAAATAAGGAGAGCATAACATTATACCACCCTATTACAGAAACTTCAGTCTCGTACAGACTCTCGATGCAAGTAGTAAAGAGAAGAATGAAAGGATAGGCCGAAAACATTTAAGGTGAGCTCCAGAACGGAATCCGAAGAGATAAAAGATTAGATGATAACTTATTCATCATCACTCAATGTATAGAAATGCACGGGTAGGAAAAAAACCGTTATGGATAGCATTTCTAGACATTAAAGAGGCGTGCGGCAATATGAGTCAGAAAAAACTCTTGGTGCTGCTGAGTATGTATCATTTAGATGCACACTTGATTAGGCTTTTACAACATGAATACCCAAATACTCCGGTAGTTATAACATACAAATCAGAAACTACAGAACCCTGCAGAAATAAAAAAGGACTCATGCCTGGTTGTCCCCTACTCACCTCTACCTATTGTGATATACCTGAGTAGAATGAAAAATAAATTTAAATTATAAGACGGCAATTTAGGTTTTTATGTGTCATAAATAGAGAGGGGGCGAAGTAAACCAAGTTATACCAGGAATGTTCTACGCAGACGACATTGTACTGATGGCAGATAGCCGGGATAGGTTATCGGAGCTGATTAAGATATGTGGAGAAAAAGGAGGCTCTCTGGTCCTAAAATTCAGTAGCGACAACTCCGGAATAATGGTTAAAAATTCAAGACGTTTTATAGAATACGATGAAAAGTATAAATACCTAGGAGTATGGCTGAATGAGGGAAAACAGTATTTAGAATAAGAGGAAGA
Organism: Ixodes ricinus; assembly: GCA_037355805.1. NCBI lineage: Eukaryota > Metazoa > Arthropoda > Arachnida > Ixodida > Ixodidae > Ixodes > Ixodes ricinus. Next base: position 21,673 of record JAZHYW010027690.1, read on the forward strand.
AAATATTACTGCGGCAATTCGGAAGCATGGGGCACTGTGGAATTATATTATATATGAATTTGTTCAGGTAAAACCATTCTATACTGAAAGGTAGCAACATCTCCTCCCTTTTCCCTCTCTTTTTTCTCTCTCGGCCTCGCATGTCGACGATGGCGCTGCCTGGATCGCTTCAAGCTATAGCAGACGATCTCGCTTGAACGCAATGGGGCGGAAGGTAGTTTTCGTTCGTTATCGTGTTTCGCGATTTAATGTCTGTCACAAGTTTTACAGTTTAACGCGCCATTGACTACAGACTTTTGAGATATCAGCAGAACGACTTGACGGTCTGGGGAACGCGAACTAGGGCGAAAATGGACACGCAATGCGAGCACGGTCTACGCTACCATGCTACCGCAGCGAGGCTCTGTTTCCCTCGTGCTGGAGCAAAACCGCCGACTACCTGCAGCAGCGAACTCTTGCATGTTGCACAGTGACTTGGGTATAATTGAAGGCAGCGTTTTTGTATTACCGCACGTGTGCCCCAGTCG
>JAZHYW010027691.1:0-15870 GCA_037355805.1 Ixodes ricinus
ACACACTAAAAATTTCAACACCCGTATTCGTGTTAAAAGGGTGTTTTTCCGAGCTCACACCCTTCCTACACCATTTTTACATGATTTTTGAACATTCAAGGGTGTACGGAAAGGCCTACACCCTTCGTACATCCTTTTTACACCCCGCGGGTACCGAAATCGTGTTAAGAGGGTGTTGCGGTGGTACACCCATGATTTCGGAGTCGTCAAACTCGGAAACCACCTAATTGCAGACATACGCTCAACCCAACGAGCCTTTTGGCTCAGAAAGCACAAGTCAAGAGGCTGACCGCTCAATTTGGCGGATTTCGCAAGTTCAACTAAGCACAATGGGCAGCTGATATCCAATCCAAGCCAACGCTCAAGTTGTTTTCAGGCCGGATGAATGCGGGCGTCGTGTACAAGCTTTTTGCTTGTTTACGTGCGAGCGACCGCAAAAATAGCATCGGTTACTCACGCACTTCTGCCCAAAATGGTGAGACTACATCGGTTCTCTTACGATATATTCCGTCTCGTCCTGAGATGCACTAATGCGAAGGCTAGACGGGCGAGACGGTACGGGCTCGCAGCTTTGCTGTGGGCCCGTACTGAAACGTACGTGCTTGTCCTGTGCTTGTCCTCCGCGTTTTATTTTTTCAATTTGAAGTGTTCATGTTCAACTCGCTCGTTTCTACCAGTGCCAGTAGATCCTCAAGCTGCACGAGGTTCGTGCAGCGGGACTATAGCGATGCTATGAGCTAGTGCTCTAGCCTTGGCTTTACTGCATGTTGGGGGAGGAGCAAGTCTGTTCACGGCTGGCTCTCGTGCTCTTTTGATTGGAGGAGAAGGGGCGTGTGAAAAATTGGCAAACGGAACATGGTTAGCGACAGCGCAAATACAGGCTCGAGAAATTAAGAACGTTTAAGTGCAACAGCCCCAGACGTTGTAGTTGAGCAATTGGAGAATCGTTGGAAGACATCTTTAGAGGGTCAGGCTTCTGTCCCCCAACACCAGTATTGAAGGCTACTAGGATATTGGATCGGGCTAAGCCTTCTGTCTTTCAATCAATAAACACTCCAGCCATTCCACCTGACCATGCCCGACTTAGGCTAGTCATACATTTATTTTCATTGTCACAAAAAGGGTATCACTCTAGAAATAAAACATACATCTCAAAATAACATTTTGAAGTATTTGAAGCACCAGAAACAACTATTTACATCTTTGTAAGCACTACACACTCAAAACAAACCATGACGAGGATTTATTACATGTTTGTTCATCTTTTTCTTCACAAACAGTGGCTCATTCTGGAAGTGATGAAGGTTGGTCAAAACAACACATTCTGTAGTCACATTCACAGTGTACAAATGAAAGTGTTCATCAAACTCAATGGTGTCGAGCACATAGGCCAGAACCACAATCCTTCTGTTTACACAGAACAGTTCACAGACTTGCGCAAACTGTGGGTGATCATCTTCACTCACACTTTGGACGATTGCGCAGCCTTGTGAGTAGACAAAACCGTCGATGGCAAGGGACTTCAAGACAACAACATTGTCCCTTGCTAGGCCACAATCGACAATGTGCGATCTGACAATCTCTGGCAGATGCTCAAACAAGATGGGTCTACACCCTGTAGTCACAATATTTTCACTGCTTACTTGTGTGGCTATGTAAGTTTCTAAGTACTGGTGTCTCAATGCCAATGTACGTGCAATGTTTTTGAAGTTCCGCACCTTGCGGGCAACATCCTTAAAGTATTGGTGCTTCGACTCGAAGCGCATCGCCCACAGGTTAATAAGGGGACCATACTTCAGAATGTACGAGGGGTAATGTGTTAGGTAGTGCAACTTGCATGGGACGGAAGCGGCTGGAAACAACGTTTGAAAATCAAGGCATAAAAAATGAATCAGCCGCTGAAGGTAATGCACATGTTTCGTAGGGACTTTGCGGCTCATGACAATGTCGACAACTTTTCTGAGTAACACGTACAGTCGCCAAACCTCATTTTCACATGGAACGTGCTCGCCAACATACATAGAAAAATGCCTAAAGAAACAGAAGACCTGAGAAGCGCTCCCCCTGATGTTGGACTTTCCCTTTAAGTACTCATTTGATATTTGCTCAGGCTTGTTTTTGGCATCACATGGGGCATAGTTAAAGTTCAGGATGCACAGGTTCAATGTTTTGAGGGTGAAGAAGTCACTAGCGATCAAGTGGGAGATCACGTGTCTCATTATGAAAGGTATGACACCTTCATGAACGTCATGCATGACATCTGGCGGTAAGTGCTCTGTGGCCTCGAAGCCACAGAAGGTCAGGGCACAGGGCTCTCGCACTCCATAGAGGGAACTAGTCAATACCCCAGACCTCAGCATGTCGATGTGATGTTTGTGCCCTGCAGGAGTTCGTTGCACAAAATCTGACTCCAGATGCTTGTATGCGATTTCATTGCGGAGGGCCATGCAGAATCTACAGATTCGCCCACGGTTGAAACTGCATGTAAACCCTCCCAGCCTATGACTGGAGAGGTTGTCTCCAGTCACTGCAATCACGGAGCCATAGAGCACCTCTCCATTCACAGTGATGCCTGTTTTCTCAAGCTCTGCAATGTCCTTTATAAGTGGATCAAAAATCTTTTTAGACCATATGTAGCTACAAACTTATCCTTCACCAGCAGGGCAAGGTGTATCCCTGACAAACGAGATCTTAACTTTTGGGGTAAGTTTAAAATCGAAAAATAAACAGCCATCAATTTGTGTTTCCCTCTTTTGCTCCCCAGAGGATTGCAAACCTCAAACTCATCACTATACAGTTGTATGCAGAGTTTCTTTCGGTCACCATGAAAATATGCGTGGTCATGGTGGGCGGTGCCATCGAAGACACTGGAGAGGTAGCCTTCCTCTGCAAGCTGGTTGTGGATGTCGCTCCACACATAGGGGTTTTCCAGTATGCACTGCAACATTTTGCACAAAGGAACATGCTGAAAAGTGTCAGCCTTCCCATTTACATCTGTTCCTAGAGACACAGTTTCTGGCTCCACATATGGAAAGCATGCTTTCCAGTAGCCATTCCGGCCACTGGTAGTTCGAAGGTTTTCTAACTTGCTCGACCACTGCAGCTTTGGCTGCTGTTGCAGATCTGATGGTGGTTCACAATGCTCAGTAAACAGTTCGAGATAGCTAAGAATGTCATTAGCTATTTCGTCCAACGTAGACTCTGGAAGCCGTCTTCCCTCCTTCCATTTCAGGAACATGAGCGCAAGTGGCTTCACAGGGTCCCCATCACCTTCCACGTTTTGGTCATTGGAAACACTGCCTTCCGCTTCTGCCAGAGGCGGGTTTAAATCAGTCCTGGCATGTTGCGGCTCATCAAGACTCTTAGTCACACCACTTCCATGCAACATGGCGGCATGCTTGCATCCGACATGTTTTCTGTACGACACATAAAGAGAAAAAGTTTTCATGCAACCTTGCAGTCCGCACGTCCAGTTTCCTTCATGGCCATGGCTAGCTCGAAAGTGACGAAACAATGAACTCAGGTTGAAGGCCCTCCACTTGCACTTGGGGCAGGAGAAATACCGGACACCAGGCATCTGCAGCGGACAGAGTTGATATTAAAACAACATATGGTGTAGGAAAGGAGAACGAAGAGCAAGGGAGGAGAGGACGGAGGGAAGTGGCAGAGCAGGAAGCGTGTAATCTCGCCCCTCCTCCCCCTCCTCCTCCTCCTCCTTTTCCTGTGTGTTTTCTGCTCGAGGGAAGGCTCCAGTTTCAAATAGGTGGGAAATCAGAGGTGATTTAAAAAACTAACATAACCCAGTTGAAAATTCCCATTAAGTTCCAATTGGAATTTTCTTATTGGTACAAACTGGGTTTTGGACAACCAGTTGTTCACTGCCAATGGGAACCAATGGGAACCATTTGGAACTGATTCAGGTTCCAACTGGAAAAATAATTCCAATTGGTGAGACCCACTGGCCAGTGTGCTTCCAGTTGGAACCCACTAAAATCTATTGGTTCCAGTTAAAACCAGCTAGAATTCCAATTGGATTTAATAAAAAATTTTAGCTGGGAAGTGAAAAAAAAATAATGGCTAAATGTGCAACTTGCCACCAATTTTTTTTGTAATTCATGAGGTCCTCTGATACTCTCGAAATATTATTTTCGTCCAGCTGGATCTTCAGTCATCAGCAGGAAGCACGAGCCAGTCGTTCGTATGGAAATATGTAATAAGATAAGATTTTGCATGAAATTAACTCAGATAAGATTTTGGAAGAAACTAACTTGTAAAACGAACAGCCTTTTATAACTTCAGTTAAAAGGCCAAAAATCAGTCCTGTCATGCAAATAAAGTAAGACCAACATAATCAACGAAAAGTAATACGAACATCAGGAAAAAACAAACAATTCGAACAGAGGCTTTTTGTCCAGCAAATGTACAATAACGGGAAAAAAAAATGACCGGATATGTGCGATATTTAAAGTACTTACGGTGTCGGGTCAGACTGATAAGCTGCTTGTGGTTTCAGTAGAGACTCCGAGCATTAACCTCACGGGTGATGAAGAAAATTGCGCTGTAAAGGGCGATATGTGGCAAGATAACCAGGCGCTCAGCAAACTCGGGCAGCGAGCGTCTAAGATCCCGCCAAAAATATATATATGTATATATATTTTTTTAAGATGGGTTTAATGCAAATATTTAAAATGTATTCTTTTTTTTTTAATTCCATGTTTACGTGGGTTTGCATTATTTGTAGAAGCTACCAAACTGAACTGAACCATTTTAAGCAAGAAAAGTCAGACAGTTGTTTTTCTTTTTCGGTCGGGTCATTGATCTGCACTGGCTCTCGCATTTATTTGTGACGAAGAGCATCCGTAGATCAATCCAATCCACAAACACACGTGGTCTGCGGCATTCGTTGCTTCCTTGATACATCGTAACTTTGCCAACTGAGTTTCGCGCAAGATGGCAGGCACAATGTGTCTGGTTTGGATTCCTCACGCGGATGTGAAGAGGAAGTGCCAGCTGGAGTCGCCAACGCTTCGTGGCTTGATGGACGCAATAGGGGCTTGCTCCGTTCTGAGCTGCCATGTGAAGCTCGATGTGGACCGATTCCAAGTAAGTCGCTTTGCTTCAGAGTCTTCAGACACTTCAGACACTAGCAGTGATGATTCATGGGTCGCAAATCGACATTATTTACATTAAACCGTGTGCGCATCGGTTCAGCGCGGCTTTACCGTTTTGAACCGGAGCGCGCGCGTCAAGCTTTACCGCTTTGCACCGGTGCGCTCGGAGAAGACGCTGAGGTTTTGGGGTGGGCACTTGATACCTCCTTTGCTTATTTTCAAACGTTGCGGGTGAGCGGTTATTGTAAACACGGGCGCATGCTTGGTGTTTTATGTGTCGCCGCTGAAGCCCCCCCCTCCTCCTCCTCCTCCTCCTCCTCCCTCCCTCGACCACGTGGTCTGGGGCCTGTGTTTGTATTCATTTTGCTCTTTGTGGAGCTCTTTATCCAATAGTTTTCGTGATTACCAGATTTTGGCCTGAGCCAAATGTGAGACTCAAATTTTAATAGAACCAAGTGGGTCGACTGATGTGTCGTGGATAAGTGCAGGAAAAGGGCCTGCTTGGCCATTTAAGCCATTTTTGTGCATGCCCAATATTGGTCCTGGTAATTTTTTGGCAGATTTTTTCTGGCAACTAAGCTGAGCTCATATGGGTCGTGTTTACTATCAAAGGGCTCGTCTCATTGAGCTGCAATCAAATGTAGAAGTGCCAGAAATTTATCTTGAGACACCCTATTTAATTAGAGCAATCTTGAGTTTAATAATTGGTAACTATAGCTAGGCTCCTAGGCTGAGTGGCATAGCCAAGGGGAAAACTTATGCAGGAGGGCGAGCAATAAGCTGGAGACACGAATAACATGCAGATGCATTTTGCCCCTCCCTCCCTCCCCCCCTCCCCCCCCCCCAAAAAAAAAAAAATCCTGGATTCAGCATTGGCCTAGGCTTATGGTATTCTGATCTTTATGATCAGTAGAGCCTTGCCCATCGTTTTTAGTGCCATTCCTTGCGCTTATGTTCAGCTTGTGTTAAAAGTGCTTTCCTTGTTGACATATTCCTTTTGTGCAGGTACTGGACAAGGACTTCAATGATTATTTGGATTTGTCAGATGATGATTTTATTCCACACATGTCATCTGTACGTGTCCTCCAGCCAGGAGCTGCAGCAAATCCCTTGATCGTTGCTGTATGAAATATTTTTGTACTTACATAGTTGCTGGAACTCGAAATATGAAAAACAATATTGTAAAACTTTTATAAACATTTCTATATCCTTAAATCACATTTAGTGTAGGAAAGAAAAATTTTTTTTTTATCTGGAGCCAGCTTACATGAAATGCTCTGCAGCATGCTTTAAGGCAATTAATTGATATTCTGTCCAATTGCAGGTATCAAGAAAGTGAAAGAGGGTGTGTTGGAGGATGTGTTTTCTGTATAGTTGAACCTGTATTCCTCTTTGTATTTCATTTTAACAGCATCACACACGAATCCTTGAAAAAGTGCTTCCTTTTATTTCTTTTTCTTTTTTACCTTATTTGAAGCACTGATTGCTGCTGCTATTCTGTGCCATAGTTATCTGGATTCTTTTTCTTATTGTATTTCTAGTTCAATGAAAGACAAGCTACTAATCAGTATCAGAACGAAAAAGTGTGGTGTCATCACCATTTTGTTGATAAGCTTGGACTTCAAAGTATTTACTCTAATAATCTGAGTGCTTGCATACCCTTTGTAGCCAGCTAAGTTATTCTGTCTTTGCTGTTCTATTATAGGAGGTGCAGCCAGTAAGCGAGGATCAGTGCCAAGCATCGTCTTCTGGAGGTGATGATATTGGCACCATCTCCGGCCTTGAAATGTAAGAACACGGGGCTCTCAAGTTTTACTATGCATAATATGCTGTAAATGTATACAGCCTGTATTCCTTTGCATAATTCAGTAACAAGGCTGAAGATCAGCTATGTTACCTTTCTCTCGTTACGAAATGTGCAGGTCTGCCCTGACTGATGTTGATGGGCAATCATTTACTTTGCCGAGCTTTGGAGCACTGCATGAAGTGCTCATGAAAAAGGAACCCGTGGGTTCAACTGTAGCGAACAAGGTCGTCGACATCTTGTATCAAGCGATGATGAAACTGAGCATGTAAGTCAGAGCCTAGCTTACATCTCTCTTGACAGTGCATTCAAAGTGTTTCATACTGTGATAGCTATAGGTCTGATTTGGACCGCAATTCCACCTTAGATAAAAGTAGAAAGCAGGCAAAAAGGAAAGGAAGAGAAAGGAATAAATGCATAAATAGTCCTTTCTCTTAAAAAAGTGAGAAGGCAAGTGCCTTCCCTTGGCCATGCTTTGACAGGCCTATGGTCTCGGGTGATACGACCTTAGGTAAGGAGCACCGTATAGTTGAATGTATGACAAACGTTATTGCTTGCATGACTGTGTTGTGATAAGCTGAGTACCAACGAGGCGAAAATAGAGCTTCTGGAATGCCTCAAAGTGGCGTGTTGACATTTCACCGAGAGTCTTGGCTTCTCCAGGGCCTGGAGAATGCCCTGAAGAAGCCGAGACTCTTGGTGACATGTCGGCACGCCGCTATGAGGCATACCGGCAGCCCTGTTTTCCTGTTTATTCTGCCAACATCGACCCTGCTCCAGTTTTGTTAGCACCGAGGTTGCATGTGCAACCAAAGCAGCAGTCCCTTCACATATGTATAGGACCCAGAAATGCTGAATGGACAGTGCACACTTGTTATTTTCTGCAAGATGTAAAACATGGCATAAAGTACGAGGCTTAATCATTCGTTTTCGTGGCCCTGTCTGCTATATGTCTGTACAGCCAGAAGGTGAAGTTAAAGTAGTATGTTTTTTTTCATACTCACTGTTTTGACCTTTTTTGGAAACAATACATTAATTTACCAAAATAGGCAAAACTAGCTGCCATTCTGCAGAAAGAGTGACATTTCATTGCCGTAAAATGGTGGTTGCCACATTCACTAAATCCATAGGGCATTTATTCCAGGCATTCTGATACATGTTTTCCTTGTGCCGTTCTGATGAAGTAGGTAGTTTTGTTTTCTTTGATCTTTGTAAACTAATATCAACCCTGGTTCTTTTTTTTTTGTTTCTTGACCAGCTATCCCTCGAAGAAGTTTTACTTCAAGGCGGTCAACTTGATGCTACTGCAGTACCCAGATCTGAGTGACGTGACTGGGAGTGGCTATGTAAGTGCTGGATAAAGGGGCTGTGCGACAATTTGAAGGTCAAACGGTAGTGGAGAATGATAATTTTGGGGGGATAACTTTGGTATGACGAGAAGAAAACGAGTAGTATTTTCTTGGAAGCTCGTAATTCTGCTGAGAAATCACGAAAAAATATTCCCCACTTTGCAGTCGCATGTGTGTTTCTTTCTCTGCCTCGGAAACTACAGCATGATGTTGCCATGGCGAGGTTTGCGTTCATTTCCCTGTATACTTCCCTGTACACTTCTACCCTATATACTTCTACCGTAGAAGCTTTGCGCTCCCCGAGAGGATCCTCATTGAAATGTCACTACGCACATGACTCTAGATTTGAAAGCAGTTGAGAGGTGCCACGCTCTTAAACATTTTTAATTTTTTTTAAATACAAAAAAATTCACATATACACAAAAATTGTTTTTTGTTTTTTATTCTAGGTGGGACAAATGTTACGTCCCACAATTATTTGGCTGAAGCCCGAAAGTTGTTCCACAGTGCCTTTACCAATGTGGTATTGCATTGGAAATACAGATATTTCAATGGCAGCAAACAATTTTTATTTCTTAACAGGAATCATGGACCATTTCATTGCGCAACAAATTTAGAAATGAGCGACGCAAGGTGACTGGAAATGCAGTCGTCGATGACTACAGGCAGAAGTATGGCAGGCAATCACGGAAAAGGACGGCAGCCGAAGACTGCACAGGTGCAGACGTGTTGGAGCAAGGGAGACCACAGAAGCGTTTGGTAAGTTCTCTTTATTAGCTATTCTGTACGCTTTTAGGTCAAGCATAGTATTTTGAATTGCATATGGCAAACTGCTGCACCTGTTTTTCCAAGTGCACTGAAGTCATGAAATTTGGCATGCTTTACATCTATGGCACTGCACACGTGAGGAGTATGAACCATACAGAAGTGAACATGTTCAACCAAGTGGTTATAGTAAGGCCATCAAATTAGTGTTTTTATTAACAAACCTTGTTGCAAGTGCCTTCGCGGCTTTACTCCATGACACGGCACATTATGCCCCAAGTGTGAGGCGCATGCAGAATGATAATGCTCCGTTATAATCTTTGACGCTGCATCATTGAATAAAGGTCGGTTGGGTATTTGTTGTCACCGCAAACGGCTGCTTCCTTCCCCACGAACGTGCGGCTAGCTCCCAGCGAGTCGCTATAACCTGTCAAGTACTGAGACACAATAGACCTTATGTGAAATTGCTTGGTGGTCTGACAACACTGAGAGTTTCGCCATTTTAATGTTGGCAAGCGTCATCGGTATCGAAGCACGGTGGAGGCATCGGTGACAACTGTACGGGCAGTGTGCGATGGTGCGGCAACTGTATTTTCCACCTTCCGACCATGGAACGGGGACGAACAGTTCAAACAGCCTACCGAAACTGTCTGATGAAACTCTCGGAGGCTTGCTCACGCTGCTGCGCGCCATCGCACATTGCCCGTACGGTTGTCTCCTAGGCCTCCACCGTGCTTCGGTACAGACAATACTTACCAACATTAAAATAACGACACTCTCAGTGTTGTCAGACCACCAAGCCATTTCGCATAAGGTGTATTGGGAGACTAAAAAAATAGAAAAGGCAAGACTTTTTTTTATACTGAAGTGTTGTGGTTGCTAAATTTGTCTTCTTTGGATGATGCTTGATGGGCGACACAAAGGTCATATGGATGAGGTGTTACTGTATTCGATTCTAAAGCCTGCCGTCTGTTAAATGCATATGCTTAAATTTAAAACTACTATTTTGTTATTTCATATTTGATGTGTTCGAAAATGGAAGGCACATTTTTATACATGGCCAACATATTAAACATGTTTTAAAATGATACCTGCCATATTCATATTCTATGTTTACAGACCAGAGTCGCTCTGCCTGTGGAGGGTGAGGATGAAAACAGCCTCGAAGCCCACCAGCAGTGGCTGTGTGCTGAGGCACGAAAGCTGACACCTGACGAAGGACAAATTGATCTTCGTATGGACGTTACCGCCCGCAAACGGCTGCAAGCACTGACATCTATACCTGTAGAGACAGCACAGGATTCTTATCCGTACCTGATGGATGCTAGGAGGGTATGCATTTTGTATTGCTCGCATGGCATACTTTACTCTCACCATAAAATGCACCTAGTATTTGTTTGCCCCCTGGCCATGAAATCTTTCTCAGTTTGTCATTTCATCTCACCGGGGGCCCGATTTTGGTCATTGAGCCAGCTTGCACTGAGGAAGCTAAAATAGCACTAGCAGACATGTCGTCTGCTAACCTAAGTGAAGGAAAATGAGTTTGTTTGCTATGAGGTGCCATTCCCAACAGAAACAAAATAAAAAACACACTGACAAGTCATCTGCAAACAGAGCCATAAAAAGAATCGTCTGCTACGAATTGTGTGCCGCAGAAAGTAAGATTGAAAACTAATTAAAATATGAAACGTCAGCTATTTTACGAAAGTCGCAGTTGTCGTCCTGTGCTTTGTTTGGCTATGTCGATTCGTTTTCTGGCCGTGCGTAACCTGACACCCACTGGTGGCGAAATGATAGCTTGGAACAAGCGCCCACCTTGCCGCGAGACCGATCTCACCATCTGCAAGAAGGTGAAAAGTTCTCACCCAAATATTGCCTCATTGGTAGCGAAAAGAGATCTCGTAGGTCGAAAGCGCTTGTCTGTGGCGTCGCGTCCAGGCACAGTGCGGGCTTAGTGAGATATTGATCTCGATCTTGAAAATGACCAAAATCAGGCCCCAAGAACAGTTTATTCTGTCTCTCTTGGCACTAGTCCTCTGTGTCTGTGGAAGTCCTATGTATCAGCAAATATATACAAATTGAAAATAGGAAAATGAAGTTAATTTTTTAAATGAGTTATTGTGGGCTGGAATTAGGAGAAGTGTTTTTGGAAATTTGGTTCCGTCGTGTTTCACCTACTGTGGCATTCATGCAAGTATGTATGCATGCTCTACTTTCAGTTCCAAAAAGACTTTGAGCGCCAAACGGGGATCGAGCCAGTGAAGGCGATGTCGGAAGGAGTGGCTTCCGTCATTAGTCTTGCCTCCAGGAAGGTTCTGAAATGCAGCAAGGAGCTGCTGGAGTACATTACTGTGGACTTAGTGGAAGATGTCAGCTCCAAGCTCATGAAGCGTAAGCTCTAAGTATTGAATTTAATTACTGAGTGCCCTTGCAATTTGCAGGAAGCCCCTAACTTCTTTTTTAAAAACTCCAGTAGCGTTTTCTTGTGGCATTCACTTTCCCAATTTCGTTTTTCTAGCCTGGCTCAGCTGGCAAGCTGAGCAGCAAGTCTGAAACTGTACCATTGTTTCTGGCCACACTGTCCATTAATATTTATTGTTCTTCTCTGCTATTGTGATATGTCTGCACTGTACAGTCATGACAGGTGCTTTAATGGTTGCTTTTACTTTCTGTGCGCTGGTCCTTGAAAATCTTTGTAAGTGATGAGGTGCCTACGATCACGTGCATCAGCAAAGGGGTGCAAGAGGGTAGGGGGCGCATTTTGCGCGGTGTAGCTTTCAATCCTATAATTCTAAAAAATATTAGGTTTGCTCCCCCTTTTCCTAGAAAAAGTTCTGCAGATGCCCATACCTGCAATCTAGGCCAGCGTTATGAAATGAGGGTCCGCAGAACCCGTCCGTGAAGGCATTTTAGGAGTTTGCAAAGCTCTGGCGGACAATGATCATATTTTTTTTCGTGGTGATTCGGTGCGCTTTGAGTAGAGCCCAGTCCAGCCATGGCTCATTCACAGCTTTGCAAGCACAAGGAATTTACAGAAGAATACCTCTTTTCACTCTACCTCCCATTTTATTCTCGGTAAACAAGTTCACATTCCCCCCCCCCCTCCCCTTCTAGGCTGTCTGGGGTCCCCAATTACTTCTGCCAGTCCGAAAAGGGTCCGCGGCACACCCAATAACCACTGTTCTAGGCAATGGGAAAAACGGTGCACCGGACTGCTTTGTCAGTATTGGCTCAGTGGTTCGTACCACAATGATTTGATGTGCTAGTTGGGCAAAAATTGCAAAACACAATTACCATATTTTCTGGACTATGGAAAATAGAAAACAGCATATTGAGCATGCATATACTGTTTGGTTTTATATACTGCATACATTTGAACATACCTAGTTTTAGGAAATTATTGAGTACAGGTACTACCTACTTCTTTTTCTTTGCAGTCTTATTGCACAGCTCTGATGACGAGTGCAGAAAAGCATAGAAAGGAATACCCGAGCCCTAAAGTTGCCTTAGACATCAGTTTTTTGTGTGCCCAGCATCTGCACCATGCACTTACGCTTCTGTTTAGGTACTTAAACAGAAAGGGTCATGGCCTTTTTGTTTGTTTGTTTTTCAGATAAGCTGGCAGTGGCAGCCCTTCAGATCATCTGCAGCAGTGTCAAAGAGCCAGCAGCTTTCAAGCTAATATTTGTCAATGAAGATGTAAGTACAGACCTTAATATAAAAAAGAAATAGGAAGCTATTTAAAAGGGGGTTAAATTTCGTTTTTGTGGTGCAACTTCGCTGTCTTCTAATAGCTGAATTTAAAATGGCGTGAAGATTAGCTCAGTTTTTTTTTCCAAGGAGTGCGCATACTCAACCAGATAGGTGTGATGGCGTCTAAGCGTAAACTTTCTAGCGAATAGTGGAGTGAGCAATAGACTTCATTCGTTGAAGCTGCAATTTATATGCTCCAGGCATTAACACTTTTTCTTGAACAGGTGTAGGGATAAAAGCTGTCTATATTTATTGCGATGAAGCTTGCAAGCACTCTATAAAGAAAAGGCATGAGCTCAGAGAGCTCTGTGCCATCGGTGCCATATGTTGCTTTAATATGTTAGTGAAATGAAACCTCGTTGATGTGTAGAATAGGCATTCTGAAAACCAAAAATAAGTTTTAATATATTTTACTCTTTTTCATTTATTGAAGTTTGGCAGTGCCATTCCTCCTCTTAAACCATGCAACAACTGTTTAGAAATCAAAGTGCGTCTCGTGCCTGTTATGTGTTACTGCTCTTGTTACTACAGTACAAAGAAACAGACCTTCATTCATCTCTATGTTGCACGACACAAATCATTCCAGTCTGCTTTACCCTTTAGGTGCCTTGGACGAGCCGAGCTCGTCGGCCGCTTTCTGGTTAAAAATGCCATGGACGAGCTCAGCTCATCCAGTGGTTTTTCCGGTAGCCCTCTATACCACGGACGAGCTAGGCTCGTCCGAGTAGTTTGCAGCGCTGATCATAGATGGCAGCACTCGTTTTCGTTGGCGCCTTTTTTTCTTTCGTTGCCGCTCATTTTTGCGTAATAAACTTTTGAAATTTTATCTGTTATACTAGAGGACTAAAACTCCTTAATAAAAATATATGGCATTTTTAGGCTGCTTTTTCAAAAAAAAAAAGTGGCACTTAAAGGGATACTTTAACGAAATATTAGATATTCCCGTCGTGTTCAAAAATAGGTTGAATATGATCCACAATATCCGTAAATGACAATCGCACGTTTGTATTTTGATCCTGGTGGCTGTATTTTTCGTTATAAACGGCCCACTCTGGCAAGCGCTCGGAGAAGGCCCAGCCTAGAGCACGTGACATCCAACGCAATCGTGACGTAGGTCGTCTCAAGACGAGCAAAGCTACGGCGAGGCTGACGTCGAGAGGATGGCCTAGTCGTTCCAGCCACCGAAGCGGCTGCTTTTGTACGAATTTTGAGTGACGGGTTAATCTTCTATAATCTTGTAGGGGGACAATAGCGACTTCTGCGACACACAAAAGGGATTCTCGAGAAGAGGGGAGTTCCTCCTTCCCCCTTCTCTCGTCGTGGCCGGAGGCGAGACGACCTCCGTCACTAGCTGTCAAGGTTCCTAGACGAGCATTACAAACGAGGCGTTAGCGACATCCACCAGGTGCTCTTTGCTAATCGTTTAATTCGTTTTAATGTTCCATGTGATACTGCTCTTTTGAACACATATAGACCAAAAAATGAGCGCCGAAATTTCGTTGTAGTATCCCTTTAAAGGGGCCCTGCAATCATATTTAAGCGTCTACCTTTTTTGCGGTTTCCACGTCTCTTGGGGTTCGGGCAAGCTAGCGGGCACAGAGAGAGTATAACTAAATATCAGTGCGTCATATTTTAACCGGACGACGCGGAAACTTCCTCCAACTACGGGGGCGACCCGTGGTGCCGAAAGTGCGCAATATCTGACGACATTGTGAAGTTTTAGGTCCTGGCCTTTCTACTGGTCAGAACCGCTAAAAGCTTTTTTAGATGCAACGACGGCAGAAGGAACAGCAGCAGAATGGACAAAACAGAGTATGCTATTAACAGCACGGGTTAACTCCGAATAAATCCAATTTGAATCATTGATTACTCCACAAAATGTGAGTTCATGTTTATGCAATGCGTGATCATGTAAACATGCCATGATTGCATAAACTTGTGTTATTACATAACGTCCTTTTTCCATGCTGTCGAGAGCAGGTAGCAATTACAGGCGGGCGAGTGCCATCTCTGTAGAAGTTTGCACACCAGCAGCGGCTCTTTCACTGTTAAAACTCGTGGGCACACTCACTCGCACAGCCTTCAGCAGCACATATAACCACACCAGACCGTGTGAGTTGGTGGCCAAGATTTGTGGTGTCAGGTAATCTGCTTGCTCGCCTCCAACAAAGATTGAACCCCGCCAGTGCACACCTTTCTTTAACCCTTTAACCACCCGGCCCGAGCTGTACTCGTCATGGAAGGTTGTACCAATATCGCCGATGACGAGTCAAACTCATCTAGCCAAAATGATGGTTTGCTTTCACTGCCAAACACGAGACAGGTTCGTTCATCGGCTTTAGTTTCAATTTTCAACACTGGTGGGCAGTAGAGGTCGCGCAAATATAGTGCGCAAATATAGTGCAAATATAGTATAGAGCCTTGCAACAGTGATCATAAATGGCAGCGCGCTTGAGTGATGTTAGTGACGGCCCTCGGAAACAGGCTCTCTCTTGCGGCACTTTGAACAGTAGCAACGATGAAGACATTGAATTTGTCTCTGAAAGTGAGTTGGACATGGATTTTGAAGACAAAACGGACTTAGACGACGACCACAGTGACGAAGAAGACAACGCGCTGGGTAGTGTTCAAGTGTGGCAACGCGTAAACACTGAAAACCCGCCACCCGCGCCTCCGAGGTTTCCGTTTTGTGCAGTGCCTGGGATTCTGACGGCAACCCACTGCCAAAAAAGACATTCTTGGCTGGTTCGAGGTTTGTTCTTTTATTGGGACCTTGTCGACCTCATTGTAACAGAGACAAACTGCTACTCGGTCCTGCATTTCGCAGCGCGGGGTTCTTCATGGAAACCGGTGGACCGCGAAGAGATGATGGTGTTCCTTGCACTAATAATTTTGCAAACAATCATTACTTACGGAACTTTGTTAGCGCTAGTACGGAGAAACGTCTAGGCACTTGATCTTTTGTTACGGTGCGTATGTTCAAATAAATACTGCGCATTTCAGCACGTGTTATTCTATTACTCATACATGCACTGAGGGAAAGCTTCCATAAAAATCAACTTTTTTTAAAAAAGGTTTTGTGTTAATA
>JAZHYW010027695.1:0-11292 GCA_037355805.1 Ixodes ricinus
AAATTTCAAGATTAACATCTGCCGGATATCCCATCTCTTTATTAACATCGATTGCAGAGAGCATCCTGAAAACCAAAAATAAAGGAACATCTGTCACACCAAGAGCCAGAGATAGAACCACGAGACCAGTCGTTCTTCCCTACATACACAGGTTCTCTCATGGCATCAAAAAATCGCTAATAAGTTACACATCGACGTCGTCTTCTCTGCTCCTAATCAGCTTGCCAACCTGTGCAAACAAGTTAACTCACCATATTCCCACCGAACAGTAAGCTGTACCAAGAAACATCAGAACAGCTTCGTCGAGTGCGCAGAGGAAGTGGTGTATTCATTTCCCCTTTCGTGCGGGAAAATGTACATAGGGCAGACTGGACGATGCCTTAATGATAGGCTCCGTGAACACAAAAACAATAGCACCAGAGCTAACTCTGGCCACCTGGGCATACACTGCCGTGATTGTGGGTGCGAGGTTCACCTGCCATCTTGTACAATTTTAGGTAGGCACAGTAATCAATTAACGAGAGAAATTATTGAAGCCGAACACATCGTCAGGAATTATGAAAACTGTATCAGTACACCATCTTTGAACCTGACAGAAAAAGAAAACATTTTCTAGGCGTCTAGGAGATTGGTGCGCGTGATTCGGGAAATTCGGTAGTTCCAGACGTAGAAGAAGACAAAGTATATAAAAACGAGTTGTCAGTCAGCGCGGTTCGTTTGAATTTTTCCTTTCTTTTTCGTGTGTAAGGAGTGAGTGTACTTTTGCAGTAGTGCGCTGTAGTGTGTGTTAATCTGCGTAAGGGTTTTCACCTATCTGCCTAGCCCCGCACACCACCACATGGGCCCCTTCCAGTACGTGCAAATAAAATTATTATTATTATTATTATTATTATTATTATTATTATTATTAATATTATGATTATAACAATCCTGTTTTCGGCTCACAAGTAGTTTGTGCCAAAACAAAATAATATTGCTTTTTAGTTCGCGTTATTTCGCGATTTTCATGTATCTGCATAAAACCAAACACAGAACTATACATGCTCGACGTTGCACATCCGACATTCCTAACTCTTCCCATCTTTCTAAACGTCCGTGTGTGTCCTAACATCAGAAACCGGCATTTTAAAGGTTAAAAACGGCACGTTGCAAATATGGGACGCACACTTTCATGCAAAGCTGACGTCAAGTGACTCAAATCGAAAAACATGCATATTTACAATATTGTTACCTCTTCTGGTGAAGGCTCAGCAACCGTTGCATTCGTTTTCACGCACGAAACGGTGACTCCCAGAGAAAGTAAGAACGCAGTGATTGCCTTTATTTTAACAATGTAAACACACTTGCAGGCGTGCGCTGATGAAGCCTCAAAATTGAAACTCTCGTAGCGCGATTCGTGACTGCGCCGGCTACTACCCAACCTCGTTGTCACGCCACTTTCTGCAAGCAGACACTAAAATTGCCAGTAAACACCAAAAGCGACACCGACACAACTATCTTGTAGAATATCACCTTATTATTTAGTAATAACTGTGTCAATAGGCACTACATGTTGTATTTAAGTTAAGACAAAAAACAAAACCTTTTTTTTGTCAGAAAAAACTAAATATCAACGTTAAGTCTGGTAACAGTGTATTTTTTGCCGTATCTTTGCCGAATCTTTAGAAAAGTTCGGCAAACTCCACCGAATCCCAAAATTCGGCGCCGAATTTTCGATTCGGCAAAAGTTCGGCCCATCACTAGTAAAAATGTGCGACCCGGGGGGGGGGGGGGGGTAGGTCCATAAGGTTTGCCCCCCACTCAAAAACAAGTTGGTGCGCCACTGAAATCACACGAAGGTCTTACACGAAGGGAGTCGCTGGGAGGGGGTAAACGTGTTGGGTAAACTCTCAACGTGTCGTCTCCCTCACCCCGGACTCTCACCCATGGCTGTCCACCCGTGCACGGCACCGCACCGCGCGCCGAGAGGGAAGTGCCGAGAGCAGGTGCTGGCGAAAGGCTTCTGCACAGCAAGCTCCTCGCTCTCTGACCCCACCGTAAGTTCTAGAAGCGCGTCGCTCGCCGTCGGGAGGTGGTCACAATGTAGTGTTCTGGCAAGTGAATTCGTAATGTTGTGACGGCGACGGCGTTTCCCTGCTGCCACAGCGTGCCATGAGTGGAGACCGTCGAGCTTCCGGAAATCTGCGTGGACGGACTGGCTTCAGCGCCGCAGTGTACCGTATGCCAACGATTGTTTGATTGCATTACTTTCCATTTTAAGGCGTGCGGTTTAGAGGCTCGTTTTAGCGACAACATCTTACCGAATTGCCTCGAAACTCTGTTTAGAGAAAATGGTGGCCGCCGGCATGCTGTTGCTTGCCGAATCGTTAGCGGTGAACCCTTGGCGGTGCACGCTCGAGCTTGATATTATATCATATTTTCCCGGAGCGATACCGAGGGTGACCACAAGGTCTGTTTGGAAGCCTAGCTTGCCGCCGCGTACAGACCGCATTTCTCTAAACTGAGCCTTCACGTTCTCTAAACCAGAGGTGTGCAAAGGGGGGTCGCAGGACGATGTCTGGGGGTCGCGGGGTATCAGGGAGCCGACGAGGTGCCGATGGCGCTTTGACACTGCTTCAAATATTTTACTGCCAAGTGCTACCCGCATGTCTTTAAAGGAGCGGTGCAACGATATTCAATTGGAATGTTTTTCACTTTACACGAGTTCACTGGCACTAGTGGGACTCAAGGATACTCGCACGCAACGCGACTGGCCAAGAAACTCCTTTGTTACGGTGTAATTTCAAGGACAAAAGCGATCATTTTCATTTAATCTCTTTTTGCAAAATTTGATGACGTAACGTGGGGATCGCAGTACACCCAAGTGACGATATTTGAATGCGGTTCATAGATTGGACCCGAGCATTGCGCGGGCACTTGATTTGGGCTCGTGATAATTACAAGCTCGAGAAGCAATCGGGTAGTGGCCCGTGTCCAATCGCTGCAACGACGACAATAGCCGAGCCATAACAATGTCTGGAACTCAGCGCGTGTCCTGTGCTTTGCCAACCCCAGCGCGTGGCTATGATCAACCTTGGCGGCATATAATCGGCTCCAGATCACGTGGCCGCTTGTTCTGGCTGCGAGTTGAGGGGTGAACGCTGCTCGTTTTTCTTTAATTTTTTTCTGGGACTTCTATTGCGTGGGGTGAAAAACGAACGTGTGTTTCATAGGTCATTAACGTCAGGGATCCGTTCTAAGCGGTATTTGCGCAAAGTACAAAAATTGTTGCATCGCCCCTTTAAAGGGATACTGGAATGAAAACTGAAATTTGACTATCGTGTCCATAAATTAGTTGAATGTGACCTATAATACTCGTAAAGCGTTTCATTTGCACGAGAGCGCGTGCAAATGAAACTGTATTTATTATTTCATTATCGCTGCGTGACCTCGCGCCGCGGTTATGGCTTTAGCTTTGCGGTCTGGCGGGGGGACAAAGACTTAAGGGCCAAGGGACAATGAAGGCGATTTAATTTAATTTTTTTAAATTGTGTTTTTAGGCTTCTTGGGAACCTGGCATACTGCCTAAATTTTTATAGACATTTGTGACGCATATTTCTATACCTACGAAAGAACTGAAGAAACCGAAACTCAACTATCTGCGTTTCTCGTTTTTGGGCCTCCGAAAACGGAGGTGACGTAGGAGTGATGTCACACGTGAATTGTCGGTACCGGTAGCATTTAGGGCGTCGAGACTCTGGTTACAGCGGTGGGTTATAGCAGCGCGGTGGCGCGGTCGTTTCGCCGAATTTGTCAACATGGACGGCAATGCCGCTCTCGCGAGCGAGTTCGAGCTTCCGTTCGGTAACCGAACACCAACGGAACGGGAGTACGTGCGTGGCGGCCTCTGCTATCACCCGACGGAGACCGCACAGCCGGCAACGAGCGGCCCGCATGCCGAAGGACGGACGCCGGGGAGATGCCGAGGGAAAGCGGCAGCGATCTGGCCGTTCTGGCCGTCAAAGCGGCGCGTCAGCGACCAATCGCTGACGCGCGACGTCGCAAACGGCGCGCGTCAGCCCGTTTGGCGGGGCCAAAACGCGCGACGTCACAAACGGCGCGACGCGCCGTTTGTGACGTCGCGCGTCTTGGCCCCGCATCGGTCACGCGAGCTCCGCTTCTCCTGGCTTCTCCCGCAACTCTCGGGGCGTCGCCCCAGTCGATCCCGGTGCAATTATTACCACGACTGTTTTATTGATTTGCGCGGCACACAAGCGCCGGTTTCGGCTGAAATTTGGGCAACGTGGCCTGAGACGTGCCTGGAACCCAGTTCAATCGCCAAAAAGATGTCCTAAATTGCCTTCATTGTCCCTTTAAGGGCCCCGGGTGCCAGATGGTCTAGCTACGCCACTGTTAGCATACCTGACTTTGTGTAATGTTCTTCGCTTATTACGGAACGCTGGAGCATTCTGGAGTTGTGAGATCGACGCGCGACGGTTTCGTCGCCTTTCTGTGTGGGATAGGCTTACGCAGATAGCTTTACCCGTCGAGCAGAAGCAGGGTCCGCAGAAGCCTTTCGCTTTACTTGTGGCGCACAGAAACCCATCTACACGTTTTAAGTCACTCAACAATTCAGGTAAGCGGTAACAATCGAACCTTGACTTTAACCGAAACGCTCTTGCTTGCTTGGAAGTTCGCCGCATACTCCTGCTCGCATGCAGAACGCGCAGGCCAGGGTTTTATAAATCGGCAAATAAAAGTGAAAGAGCAAGCAAAGTGAGTGCTTTATTTTGCTGCAAAACCGTGCGTGCGTTTAACGAGAACTCCTAATGTAACTGCCACGACGTAGGGGGAACGTTCTAACTATAGCTCTCGGAGAGCGAGTGACGAATCACGCACGGCGGTATGAAGCTATTTTGTTTCTTTTCTCCAATTCCGCAAAAGCCATGCGGCATCGATGAATAAATCTCCGCTTCACAGCGCAACCAGACATGTTGTCAATGGATGTTTTCTGTTCCATTCACTACGATGGCCTACCAGCTCGTCCGTCGTGATCCCGGTGAACACAGCCTTCTGAATCCACAAACGTTTCCGAGACGGCACCAACGTGCGAAGGCCCCTTGAGCTTCGAACTGTGCGAATTCGCACCTAGCGATGTTGGCCCCAATTATTGTAGTAAACGTTCAGCTCAACTTGGCGCGCCTCTTTTCCAAACGAGGTTTTAGCAAATGTCATCTGGAAGCGAGCTGGTGATGGAAGTACCGGCGCCTTTGACGGAGACATGCTTGACGATGCCGCAGCCATTACGCAAACGACAATTTCTCACGTGACATCTTAAACGTGGGCAAAAAGTATTTGTAAAGTTGAAATGATTGCTTCCAATAAACATTTATTAGAGTTTTACAGAGTGTACAATAACGTTTGAAATAAAAAACTTCTCTTTGGAAGAAAATTTTTTTAAGATCACGTCACGAAATGGAAAGCAAACCTGAACCAAACGCATGAAGAAACGAACACAACGGCAGCGTTGCCAACTAAAAGTTTAATTTCTCCGGACATGCTACCTAATTATGTATTAAATATCACGTTTGAAAGCTCTTCTTGAATACAAAAGTTGTTTTTGTGTTGATGGTACACGACACAAAAATATTAAACTAAGGCTAAAGTATATCCACGCTTCGTACTGCCCAAGGTCTTTGACGCACTACTTCGCGATGCGTAGGAACAACTTGTCTGGGTCGCGTCACAGCCCCCAGCCTTCCGCTGCGGTCCTACGTAAGGTGAAACGGAGTATAGATAGGGTCAGTTGGCAGCGCCCCTCGCGGTCGTCTCAGCGAAGGCGAGGAGGAAAGAGGAGAGGGCACGGCAGGACGCGCGCCGCTCTTATGACAGGCATCTTTGTACAGGAGGCAAGTCTGCAGGGTCAGAAGAAAAAGTTGACGATGTGCATCGTGTGCGTGCTTTCATGCCCTCAGACAATCCACGGTTATGGTGGCTGTACCACGGTTACGAGGCCGGCCTCCTGGGCTAATGCGATGATGCGGGTGTCGATGTGGCTGTTCCGGAATGACCGAGGAGAAGCTGGTTGATGATGGAAAAGTTGATTGCCTCGGTTGCTTGGCGCTTGTCTTCGTTTATGGTACAGGAAACGACGATGAAAGGGAGATGCCATCCAGGTCGGTAGGATCCCTTGTTCCAGACAGGTTGGCTCCATGAAGTTAGGCCGGAGACCGAAAGCCGTCCCGCTCAAAAACTGCAGGGTTAGAAGAAAAAAGTTGACGATGTGCCTCGTGTGCGTGTTTCCATGCCCTCTCAGTTCTTGGTAGAGTGACCTAGGGTGCCTTCATGTGCGCTTTGCTTAGGTGGAGTCATCCGGCCATTTTGTCCCACACTTTAATTTTCCTTTTTGTTCAGAAGCGCGTGAAAGAGCGTGTCCCTGCACGCGTCTGTGGCGCTGACTGTGCTATGGCGACATTTCGTTTTCGTCGATTTCTTTGTATTTTCCCCGTGAGCGCGTGCTGTCGGCATCGGGTACTACAAGGGTGGCATCACCCTAAACAGAAAGACATTGAGGCACCCTAGAGTGACCAAGAAGGCCAGGGCGGTCATCACTGCAATGAAAACAAAGCAGAAAAAAACTAATTATAAAAAGTAATTTAATAATTAAAGCTTAGTTTTCTTGCATCAACGTGACAGTGCTCTCACAATGTCGATCCTCCGTGCTACATGTATTCACCCTTTCTAGGATGTCCCAGGCGGCCTCTTTCCACCTCTTTCCTGACACGTCTAGTAGAGTGGCCATCTCCTGCGCAACCGCAGTCATCGTCTGAATCGCCGCGTCGTCACCAAACCTTTCGAATTCCCGAAAGATCTGAAATACATAAAAAAAGAGAATAGTGTCAAAACAAATTGGGTTGTGGGGATATTTATACAGCGTGTAGTTGGTCAGCCATTTAAAGTTGCGACGAGTCACTCGCTGTAGATGAGCAATTTAGCCAGTGCGGTACAACCGCTAGCCTGGGGTCTTTAACGTGCACCACGCAGTAGTGATACTCGACCGCACGCCGGTACGATGCTCATCCAGATCAAAACGGGCAGGGGTGGGGCTCGAACCCAGGATCCCTGAGTTCTGCAGCGCGAGCTTTCGCTCCACGCACGTCGAGATGGGTGTGCGCTTTAGCCCACTCGGCCACCGATTCCCCCAGAATAGTGTCAAAAATGTGTGTAGAGAGACAGTCACACAACCCTGCAGTCTCAGCTAGGTCAAGACGTCCCACATTAGTCATGGGTGCATTACGAGGTGTGCTCGAAACATTTTGAGACTGATTTTCTAGCGTAAAAGGAGAGGGCAGCAAGGTGATGCGCGCGCGATAACCTGTCCACTACAGTGAACTAGAATATTCTATATCCTAGTTCACTGTACTATATCGTAGGACAGGTTATCGCCACTTTAGGTGCTACTTCGTCCTTCTCCCCAGGGTTGGCTATAAATGCTTTCAGGCAGTTGTGCATGGGTGCCGCCATAACCGACCTTCAGTTTTTGTTTCCTCTTATTCTGTTCGGCTCACTTCACCATTACCATATGCTAATCATGAAGTGAAGTAAACGGAACAAGAGGAAACACAAATTGAAGGTCGGTTATAGAAGTGCCCATGCACAGCTGCCTGAAAGCGTCTATAGTCAACCCTGGTGACTTCTTTGATTGCCTGATCACAATATGAGTGCAGGGGGTACCATTACGATGGAAGCACGTCGGTTCACCACCACCACGAAAAGGGAAGATGCAATGATCTTGATTGAAGCAAATGATGATCGTTTTTCGGGACTGCTCTAGTGTGCTCCTGATAGATTATGTCCATAAGGGCCAAGCAGTCACCGGGAAACAGTGCTTCGACCTCTTGACTGGGTTACAGGAATTCATCACGGTAAAGAGCACACCAAAATAGTGCGTTCGCTCCAAGGCAATGCATCAAATAATTGAATGCAGAAGGCTTACACATGCGGCCGATTGCGGCAATTAAAATTCTGCCTCAGCCTTTATATTCACCTGAGCTGGCACCCAGTAAATTTCATCTCCTTCAAGCGCTCACTGCGTGACAGGCATGTACAAAACGGTGACAAAATGCTTGTCGATCTGACAGAGTTCATCTTTAACACAAAAAACAATATAAACAAAAAAGCCAGTTGGTTGATTGGGGTCGAGACACTAATATATATTTTTTAGCCACACGGTTGCAAGATATTCATAAAACTCAAAACTATGAATCTGTATTCAAAATGCCTGCATTGACCAGTGTTACCGTGACATGACATGTTTTTCAAAGATGTTGAAGGGATGAATCAGAACGATGTTGATTATCGCCAAAGTCAAATGGGTTGTTTTACCCCTCCTCGTGCAATGCTTTTCTAGACATCGCATGCTTCTTTTTTTTAATTTATGTTCCATAATTTCTACGTTGAGTGAAATCCCAGCAGTCACGGTTTCGTTCCATTCACTTCGGGGCACTGCAACACTCGTCGAATAAAAAGATTTCCGGCTTTTGACCCCCCGAGATCCCTCAGGAACATGTCATGTCACACCACGGCCGGACTGGAAGCGCGCGCTCTCTTTCTCTTCTTACGGCCTTTGCAATTGGGGCAATCGCCACCTCCTGCCGCAATTCGCGGGGGCGCTGTCACCTCACCCCTGGGCTACCCTTTTCCGTTTGCACAGAGCGCGTCTGACAGTGTATCTCAGTGCTGTCGCAACTTGCGGCCGAGATTTTTATAGCCTTTGACACCTGAGCCCTACGTTTAGACCCTCAGCCACTATCTAATGCGCTTCTGATGAACCCAAAACGGTGAATAATTGACGCACATCTCCGAGAGATTCGGGAGTAAAAAGTAGTAAGTAGACACAGAGAATGCAATTGCGGAAAAACTATACTCGTCTTTACCTCCAGGACTTCTGTTGCAGCTCAACAACAGGAGGAGACGGACCCCTTCTACGTGGAGGAACTTTAAATGATACATAATTCGTACACTCTCGTGAAATGTAAGCAGGCCCAATCTATCTATTGCCGTGGTCTGCATCATCATTTCATAGGCCGCACATAAAGTCGGTCAGCTGCTCTAGACGAGGGTGTAGTAGTCTGTACAATTTTCGCACAGTGCATATTGCAGCCTAAAGTGCTTCCTCGAGGGCTTGTGCACATTTCCAGCTGATTTTTCGTTTCTCTCCGTGACCGTCTTTGCATGGTTAATCAGAAGTATTCTGAGGAACTTGCAGCAGCAGATAACGACCGCGCTTTCCGAACAACGGCGTGCGAGGAATCAGGCAAGTACAGAGGTCCCGTCCATGTCACAGGGAAACGCAGTTTGCTGACGACACTGCCCGTCGGTAGAGTGACTTAAATCGGAGCGAACTTCAATAAACCGTTGCCAAAACAACAGCCCACGAAGCTCGAACACAAGCGCAAAGCAGCTCGAAGGGACTCTCCGAGTGGGGTGAAGTGGGGTGAGGTGGTTGCGCCTCTGGCGGCAAGCAAGTGAACTACATACGGAGAAAAAATGCCATTGCCTCCCGGGCGATTGCAAAGGCCGTAAGAAGAGAAAGAGAGCGCGCGCTTCCAGTCCGGCCGTGGTCACACTGCACAGCGTGGGCACTTCGAATTCGATTATATTGTGTGGTGAGACAATTTTTGGGTGTTGTCTTGGCACCCCATTATTTCGTCTGGCATAAAAAAGTTATTTCGGCTATGTGCATGAGATATTTTAAGAACCAAAATGAGCACATTCACAACCAGCGTACCTGCCAATTTATCAATCCTTGAGGATGTGCATAGTCTTGAGAGGTGTATACGCAGGGGGAGAAGAACTAACCTCGCCATCAATGCTCATGATCGGAGCTGTCTTTGTTCGTGGTAGACGTACAAGCTCTATGACCGATCCTCGCACATATCAGGGATTAAAAGCTGGTTCACACTGCCCCATTTTCTTACGTTAAGTTACGTTACGAAATATTACGTTGATGTCACCCGGATCTATGTGCTTCATATTAAGCGAGGCTACCAGTTCAAGGAGAAAGCGTGACACGCGACATTCGAGACACGAATGTTTCATTGACTTATACGTAACGTAACTTAACGTAAGAAAATCGGGCAGTGTGATTGATCCTTAAAGGAGCTGTGCAACGATATTCAATTGGAATGTTTTCACTTTACACGAGCTAACTGGCACTGGTGGGACTCAAGGATACTCGCACGCAACGCCACTGGCCAAGAAACTCCTTTGTTGCGGTGTAATTTCAAGGACAAAAGCGATCATTTTCATTCAATCTCTCCTTTGAAAAATTTGATGACGTAACGTGGGGATCGCAGTACACCCATATGACGATATTTGAATGCGGTTCATAGATTGGACCCGAGCATTGCGTGGGCACTCGATTTGGGCTCGTGATAATTACTAGCTCGAGAAGCATTCGGGTAGTGGCCCGTGTCCAATCGCAGCAACGACGACAATAGCCGAGCCATAACAATGTCTGGAACTCAGCGCGTGTCCTGTGCTTTGCCAACCCCAGCGCGTGGCTATGATCAACATTGGCGGCAAATAATCGGCTCCAGATCACGTGGCCGCTTGTTCTGGCTGCGAGTTGAGGGGGTGAACGCTGCTCGTTTTTCTTTAATTTTTTTCTGGGACTTCTATTGCGTGGGGTGAAAAACGAACGCGTGTTTCATAGGTCATTAACGTCAGGGATCTGTTCTAAGTAGGGTGCCTTCATGCGCTTTGCTTAGGGTTGTGGCATCTCGCCATTTTATCCCACACGCTTATTTTTATTTTTTGTTTAGAGGCGCGTGAAAGAGCGTGTCCCTGCACGCGTTTGTCGCGCTGACTGTGCTATGGCGACATTTTGTTTTCGTCGATTTCTTAGTATTTTGCCCGTGAGCGAGTGCTGTCGGCATCGGGTACTACAAAGGGTGGCATCACCCTAAACAGAATGACATTG
Organism: Ixodes ricinus; assembly: GCA_037355805.1. Taxonomy (NCBI): domain Eukaryota; kingdom Metazoa; phylum Arthropoda; class Arachnida; order Ixodida; family Ixodidae; genus Ixodes; species Ixodes ricinus. The sequence goes on from JAZHYW010027695.1 coordinate 10,964, forward strand.
AGGTACCTAGTTCTAAGCGGTGTTAGCGCAAAGTACAAAAATTGTTGCATCGCCCCTTTGAGTGTCGGTTCTCACATGCAGCGAAGTGCTGAAGTAGCGCTGCTCACGTGTCGTCAGCTACTTATCGTCTGCCATGAGCAACTGTTTTGACGGTGCGATACAAGAATGCTCCCGTCAGCACGCACTTAGCGCGAGATGAGCGCTATGCTTGTAGCGCCTCCGCTGCATGTGTGAAGAGGCTTTTGCGATGACGCTCAAAGGCACAGCGAGCTATAAAAGAACACTTACTTCTTCTGTTCTTTCCGAGCAGGGTAGCGGCGAAGAATAGT
>JAZHYW010027696.1:0-13101 GCA_037355805.1 Ixodes ricinus
TAAGCTTTAATGCGCCAATTTCAAAATTAACATCTGCCGGATATCCCATCACTTTATTAACTCTGATTGCTGAGGCATCCTGAAAACAAAAAATCAGCAGAACCCATCCTTTGGGAATGATTATCTACGTTAATGCGAATAGCATCAAAAGGTGCGGAGTTATGCGCGTTCGTCAGGTGGCCGAGCACACTCTAGATACGCCAGCCCACTCTTGAGGCGATTCTAAATTTGTTGACACTTTCACAGCCCTGCGCACGATCTCCGCAGCCCAGTACGTGCGCTTGTGTCACTTAGGAAGGCGAGCAAAGCACGCGCCATACGCACAAACACTCAAAATGGTACCGACCAGACTTTCTGGCGTCTCAGCTAGTCTCAACCAACGGTACTTGCTCAGCCTCACGAGAGCGGAATGAGCCCTCGTGCATGGAACGCGCGCGCACCGGTAGCTGTGACAGTGCTGTAAAGCGCGTCCTATGGTAAAGATATAATCAACCGTTTAGAGTGCGTTGAATGACTGCCTTCATAGCTCTGTGGTTAGCGCGTCTGCCTGCTGATCAAAGGGTCAACGGTTCGAATCCCAGCCGGCGCCGGTCTTTTTTATTTATTTATCGACCCGCGGCGTAAGAGGTTAGATAGCCAGATAGATACATAGATAGACGAAAAGTGCGTGAAGTATCCAAAGAATGCTATTCGCATTAAAAAATAAAGGAGCGTCTGTCACACCAAGAGCCAGAGATAGAACCACGAGACCAGTCGTTCTTCCCTATATACACAGGTTCTCTCATGGCATCAAAAAAATCGCTAATAAGTTACACATCGACGGCGTCTTCTCTGCTCCTAATCAGCTTGCCAACCTGTGCAAACAAGTTAACTCACCATATTCTTACCGAACAGTAAGCTGTTCCTAGAAACATCAGAACAGCTTCGTCGAGTGAGCAGTGGAAGCAGTGTATTAATTTCCCTTTCGTGCGGGAAACGTACATCGGGCAAACTGGACGATGACTTCATGATAGGCTCCGTGAACACAAAAACAATAGCACCAGAGCTAACTCTGGCCACCTGGGCATACAGTGCCATGATTGTGAGTGCGAGGTTCACCTGCCATCTTGTACAATTTTAGGTAGGCAGAGTTATCAATTAACGAGAGAAATCATTGCAGCCGAACACATCGTCAGGAATTATGAAGACTGCATCAGTACACCATCATTAAACCTGACAGAAAAAAAAACATTTTCTAGGCGTTTATACTCTGTTTCACCTTATGATATACCGCAGGAAAGGCTACAACTGCGAGCTCCTTGCTCTGGGGCACATCTCACCGGCACACGCTCTCGTGAATTGAGAGTAGCTGCCAACGCTATGAGCTCGCGCTTCTAGCCTTCTCTGCGGTACAACATAAGGTGAAACGGAGTATAGGAGATTGGTGCGCGTGATTCGGGAAATTCGAGTAGTTCCAGACGCAGAAGAAGACAAAGTATATAAAAACGAGTTGTCAGTCAGCGCGGTTCGTTTGAAATTTTCCTTTCTTTTTCGTGTGTAGGGAGCGAGTGTACTTTTGCAGTAGTGCACTGCAGTGTGTGTTAATCTGCGTAAGGGTTTTCAGCTATCTGGCTAGCCCTGCACAGCACCACATGGGCCCCTTCCACTACGTGCAAATAAAATTAATATTATTATTATTATTACTATTTTATGATTATTAATATTAATATTACTATTATAACAATCCTGTTTTCGGCTCACAAGTAGTTTGTGCCAAAACAAAATAATATTGCCTTTAAGTTCGCGTTATTTCGCGATTTTCATGTATCTGCATAAAACCAAACACAGAACCATACACATTCGACATTCCTAACTCTTCCCATCTTTATAAACGTCCTTGTGTAGCTAGCATCAGAAACCGGCATTTTAAAGGTTAAAAACGGCACGTTGCAAATATCGGACGCGCACTTTCATGCAAAGCTGACGTCAAGTGATTCAAATCGAAAAACATGGTTATTTACAATATTGTTATCTCTTCTGGTGAAGGCTCAGCAACCGTTGCATTCGTTTTCCCGCACGAAACGGTGGCTCGCAGAGGAAGTAAGAACGCAGTGATTGCCTTTATTTTAACAGTGCAAACACACTTGCAGGCGTGCGCTGATGAAGCCTCAAAATTAAACTCTCGTAGCGCCATTCGTGACTACGCCGGCTACTACCCAACCTGGTTGTCACGCCACTTTCTGCAAGCAGACACTAAAATTGCCAGTAAACACCAAAAGCGACACCGACACAACTATCTTGTAGAATATCACCTTATTATTTAGTAATAACTGTGTCAATAGGCATTACATGTTGTATTTAACTTAAGACAAAAAAACATAAAACCTTTTTTTCTTTGTCAGAAAAAAAACAAAATATCAATGTTAAGTCTAGTAACAGTGTATTTTGGCCGTATCTTTGCCGAATCTTTAGAAAAGTGCGGCAAACTCCGCCGAATCCCAAAATTCGGCGCCGAATTTTCGATTCGGCAAAAGTTCGGCCCATCACTAGTAAAAATATGCGACCCGGGGGGGGGGGGGAGAGAATCTGGTTTGCCCCCCCACTCAAAAACAAGTTGGTATGCCACTGGCGCTATGCAAAAGAAAGCTTCGAAAGGAACGCGAATATCTTTCCACCGGTGAAGTTCGTGGATTGTTGAAGTTCATGAAACTGCTCTGATGATATTGTGGCGGCCTCCGCGATATATTTTATCTCGAGACGTCGAGGCACCTAGCGCGCTCCATCTCAGGTTCTCCGCGCGCGTTCGAGAAAACAGCGCGGCGCGCCGGCCGGGCCCGAGGGTCAGGTTTCTTCCCTCCATGCGCAGTCGCCTTCAGACGGATAATAAAACCGCAGAACCGTTTTGTACAAACACGGAGTCGGACGTTTTTTCCTTCGCGTCCTCAAAATCTCGGAACGAAGGCAGTTGGTAACCATGCGTGGGACCCCGAAGGTCTGCCTGCATGCTCCGCCGCTTGCGGCAGCCAGAATGCATGGGAAAATGGCGGACCTTTTCAGTTAGTATATATGATCTCTATGTTCTAGCCCTAGGACGCTGGCCGAGGAGTCTAAAAGCAGCACAAATCGTAATTAAACAGATTTTTTTTTTGTATGAAGGAATAGCAGAAAAGAGAAACACTGATAAAATTACAGAGTACGAAAACTAAACTAAAACGAGAGTTTTCATTTCTAAAAACGGGTTCAGATAAAATAACGAAAAGAGTATTTATTACGCTCGGAAGAGTCCGCGTAGCCCGTACCGAAAAGCCCGCGAGTGTCGCAAATTTTTACAGCATGCATACAATAGACACGCACAGAAATATGTAGCGATTTTATAATCATTAATAGTACTGCAGTCAGCTCAAAAATGCTCGCTTAGCGTCAACCACATCAACGCTTCCCTGATTAGAAAGGAAAAAGTGTCTCGCATTCTAGGCCGTCTAATGTTTTCAGCGCCCGTAGGCCAACACCTCCTGAAAGCTCGCCAAGAACATATATTAAAAAGAAGAAGTGAATCATTTGAAATCGTGGAGAATATAATTGCAATTTGGCGGTTTGATATGATGATTGAAAACGACTTTAAATTCCTGTGAAGCCGAAGGGTGGACGGACACTCACGAGTCACGAGACACTGACCGATAATGCAACTCGGTAGGGACGATTGGGACGATTATCCAAAAGCACTTTCGGGATTCACGGTTGGACGAACAGATCTAGAGCGGCTTCAAGACGGTCGGATGCGAATGAGGAGCTCTAAATGAGGCCACTACAACACTTATAAGACGAGAAAAGTCCACACTATCGGCATCCCGCCCGCTGCCGCTGACCGAGACGTCGATGACGTCTAGACGCCTAGGAAATTCCAGAGGGCGCCTCCCTCGCAAAATGGTAAAACAAAATGGCTAGGTGGCATAAGCTACCGCCATATCCAAAGAGGCTCAGCCGGATTCATAGATCCATTCATCTATCCGGAAGTTAGAGGTGGGGTAAGGAAGGTTTTGGTTTTTGGAGGAGGAGGAAGAGAATGCGCCACTTTTCCCAGATACAGGGACTTTATACCCAGCAAGGTCGCCGCCGTACATGTGCGTCGGCTACTACACATTTGAAAGTTCCCGCCTGAGCAGGATTTCGCGCGCATCCCGGGAGGTGCTGCCAGCCGTTTTAGGTTTGGACAACTATAAATGAGCGTCGCATTTTGCTCGTGACGCGCCGGTTTGCTAGTGGCATTCGGAGGGACGCTCCACTGCTCTTTTAAGCATCGAGTGCAATTTTAGCGCGGTGAGTATATTCAAGAATCTACGTGGCATCTTGCACGCCTTGATGCTTGAGTAAGACTGCCGGTCTAAAGTAGCGGTGCGCTGGAATTAATGGAGTCTGAGAATCCGTCATCTGACGAATGAATAGCTCGGTGGAGCAGCGCCGTGTGTGGAAGCTAGAAGCCATGGTGTCTGCGGGGTGGGGGGGGGGGGGGGTTACATGGAAGGGGGGGGGGTTCTGACGAGATGTATTAGATGCACATAAAATAAACCTCACTGCTGACACTGCCCACGCTGAGAGCCTGCAACCCTCAAATTGATAATCCCAATGTCAGATTTCTGAAAACAAGCTATTTTATTGCAAGATGTGATTTTAATTTCACTAATGCTGGGGCTGTGGAGGAGGGTCTCAGACCACCTGTTAAAATCAGTGGGGGGTCTGAGATCCCCTGAGACCCCCAGACTTTAAGCCCTGCCTGGAACGCGTACTTAGGGCCTTTTTATTTTCAATAAAGTTTTCCAGGTTTCCCCTCCTCCTCCTTCGACAAAAACAGCGGAAGATAAAAAAAGATTAAAAACATAAAAACACATCTTATATGAAAAAAAGAGAAAAAAAAAAGGAATAGTTTTCGAAAGAAAGAACGTAGACCTGCAGGTCAAGAACGAAGTTGGAAACAGTCTGCGAACGCTGGAGGGAGCTTCCAGTTCACACTTGGCTGTGTCCATGGTTTCCACATTAGATCGTAGATTAGATGTCCAGGTCATATTTTTGGTATTTCTGTAAGCAATATATGTGAAAGCCATGTTCTTGGGAAGAATATTCAGCTATATGTGAACGCCGCGGCGAAACGTTTCCCAGAGATATAAAATTGAAAAGCCCGAGGCAGGGTTTCCCAATAATTTAAAATTATAAGGGGTGTAAAACTTTTAAGGAAGGGGGGGGGGGGGTATTGCATTGAGAATAGAGGAGTCGTTGCGAATTAAGGGGGTGCCTTCAGAAAAACAAGAGGGAAGTGAACCCCCCCCCTCTCTCTCTCTCTCTAGAGGGTGTGTAGGGAAATCACTGACCCGAGGCGTGGACATCGCCGATATTTCCCTATGGTAATTTTGCACAGCCGCCAATGTCGCACCATCGCAGGCACATAATTGAAATCGTCTTCATTTATTTTATACACAATTTACAACATGCACACCATATATTAAAATAACAATATATATATTTCTATGCAAAGAAACACGAAAAGAAAAAAAAACACGTTCTAGAGACAATTTTGCAAAATATTTAGAACCAAACTACTTTACGAAAAATGTCGCAAAATATATCGCAATCTGCGTCTTAAATGAAGCTTCGGAATATATAAAAATTGTTTGCTTAGGTATTGTATTTTTGTTATTAATTCAGAAACTTAAATTATTTCTCCAAAATTACCAAAATTGCACGTCAATATATATATATATATATATATATATATATATATATATATATATATATATATATATATATATATATATATATACATATATATATATACTCCATCATATTGAGTAGCATATGACCTCCAAATGATAAGAGCGACAACAAGCCTCAAGAACTGACAAAGCGTGTCAGAACCTTAATTACCTTGGGACTAGGAAGAATAAGGGAGGCAACACTGAGGAAACAGAAAGATAAAACAAAGCTTGGGACAGCATGGCTTTCTGAGAAGTGAGCGCAGGCAAACAAGTTGGTTATGAAACATCACCATCTAACACGCTGAGATTAGGAAGTTGGTCCGGTTTCGTAGTCTTGACAGATATGACCTCTGTGGATGCTCGTTGTCGGTAGGGATTCTAAGCCACGCCTGGTCAAATCTTTCGCTACGTCATGCTCTGTTTTCTTGATCTCTTCATGTTTTGGTGTGGTCGAATAAGCTCAACTCTTCGTGTAATTTCGTAATGCGGTGTCCGTTCTTTTTTTTCTTCTTCTTTTTATTACTGCTAAATACCGAGCAAGCGCCGACTCAAAATTAAAAAAATATTCGCAAAAGAATAAAATAAACAAGGGATGGGCGCTTGTGAGGTCAAGTCAATTTTATATAGTTTATTTAAAGTTCGGTAATTAACTTTTTAATTAGTGAAAATAGTAGGGTTGGGCAATTGATCGATTAACCTTCCGATTAATCGATTAAGGCTTTAATCATAGATAAAAATTTTAACCAGTTAATTGTTTTTTTTAATCGGTACTGAAAAGAAGTCCGTTCCCAGCCAGGTGCTATGAGCAAGGTTCAATTCTCGCGCTCGCGAAGCGTCACGTCGTTCGGATATACATTACAGTTCTGCTTAGGGATGTCGCGAACCACCCTAGGTTCGATTTCCGAAAGGTTTCTGATATTTTCGAAGCGAACTGAAGTTCGCATTCGACAAATTTCGATATTTTCGACCGACCGAAATTCGAAATTGAAAATTCGCAACTTTCGATCACAGTGGAGTTTCGAATTCTGAAAGTTCGAAGCTTTCATGGTTTCTAAAATTTTGGGTTCGAATATTTCGAATATTTTCTTACTTGAGGTTCGATAAATTCGAAGATTTCGAACTTTCCTAACTCAAAAATTCGAGATATTCGAAAAAGTTAAATTTCTTTGGGATCTGAAGTTCGAAAATTCGAAGATATCGAAATTCTTTGATATAAAATTCGAAAAATTCGAACGCTTCGAATTTTTATAGACATAAAGTTCGAAAACTTCGATTATTTCGATTTTTTTCACATAAAGTTCGAAAGTTCGAAGTTTCGATTCTCCTTTAAAGCTAGTATTGAGAAAAAAAACTTCGAAGATTTTGAATTTTTTATGTGCTGGAATATTTGTCGGTGCAGAGTGACGTGTGACCATAGATCAGTAATTTTGACCGCCAGCCCGGGGGGGGGGGAGGGGGCGGGGTTTTTAACGTCATAGCGCAGTAGTGATCACACGAACGCACTGTTTTACGATACTCATCCAGTTCGAAACGGCCAGGGGCGGGCAGGAGGTTGAGGCTCAAAAAACCTTGAAGCGACCTGGCAAAGTACCTCCCCACCCCTTGCACGCTGGTAGTAATCCGATCGAACGCCGCCCGAGTGACGCTGGGCATATAGTAAGTTTAGTTTGTAATTGTCCTGAGGTTTATTTTCCGGGACGGAGGAAACCGCGCCCGCAAAAAGCACAGAGGCCGACACAACTCGAGGTCGAGGAGCGTTCTACAATACAAGTGGCGTCGGAAGAGGAAAAAAAGGGAAGGGGGGAGGTGCTCTAGCCCCCCTTCCCTCCTCTCAGATATTTCGGACTGTTAAAGAAAACAATACGGGAAAAGTGGTCGTGGTCGAGCTTATTTTAATCCGAAATTATTTATGTATATGAATAGCTACTGTCGCTTTTCACTGCATAAAAGATCGCGTAGAATCGTCATTTTCGGAAACTCGTTGTCAGAAGTCCAGTGCTTAAAGGGATGGTGAACCAAGATTTGGATTTCAGAAAAACAATGCAGGAGATGTAGGCGGGACGCTACAATCCCTACAACACTACTCGTAAGGCGATATCTCGAATGGACGGCCGTATTTTGAGAAAAAGAGGTCGAGATTGAACAAGGCCGACGAGGCGCGTGACGTCAACGATACCTAGTTTCCTCCTCTCTTCGCTTCGCTTCCTCAAGGCGGCGGGGCGGAGAAGACGCGAGGCCGTTCCTCTCCTTCTCGGAAAAACATGACGTCAACAAACCTGTCAAATGCGCCTCCTTTTCTTAAAAAATACGGTCATCCGTTTGAGATATCGCTGTATGAGTGATGTTTTGGTGTTTGTAGCATCCCGTTGCATGCTTTTGCCGCGTGTTTTGTGGAATCCAGATATCGGTTCAGCATACTACAACGAAATTTCGGCGCTCATTTTTTGGTCTATATGTGTTCAAAAGAGCAGTATCACATGGAACATACCAATATCTTGTTAAAAAAGTCTCGAAAAGGAATTTTAAAACGAATTAAACGATTAGCAAAGAGCACCTGGTGGATGTCGCTAACGCCTCGTTTGTAATGCTCGTCTAGGAACCTTGACAGCTAGTGACGGAAGTCGTCTCGCCTCCGGCCACGACGAGAGAAGGGTGGAAGGAGGAAATCCCTCTTTCCGAGAATCCTTTTTGTGTGTCGCAGAAGTCGCTATTGTCCCCCTACAAGATTATAGAAGATTAACCCGTCACTCAAAATTCATACAAAAGCAGCCGCTTCGGTGGCTGGACCGACTAGGCCATCCTCTCGACGTCAGCCTCGCCGTAGCTTTGCCTGGCTTTGCTCGTTTGAGACGACTTACGTCACGATTGCGCTGGGCCTTCTCCGAGCGCTTGCCAGAGTGGGCCGTTTATAACGAAAAATACAGCCACCAGGATCAAAATACAAACGGGCGATTGTCATTTACGGATATTGTGGATCATATTCAACCTATTTTTGAACACGACGGGAATATTTCAAATTTCGTTGAAGTATCCCTTTAAAGCCTCCCGTAGGTTGAGGGGGGTCCCCACAAGAAGGTAGGGGGGGGGGTTCTGGCGAGATGTATTAGATGCACATAAAATAAACCCCACCGCTGACTCTACCCACGCTGTATCTGCAACCCTCAAATTGCTAACCCCCAAATGTCACATCCCTGAAAACAGGCTATTTTATTGCAAGATATGATTTTGTTTTCACTAATGCTGGGGCTGTGGAGAGGGGGTCTCAGACCATCCTTTAAAATCAGTGGGGGGTCCGAGACCCCCCGAGACCCCCCAGACTTTAAAGGGGCCCTGCAATCATAATTAAGCGTCTACCTTTTTTGCGGTTTCCACGTCTCTTGGGGTTCGGGCAAGCCAGCGGGCACGGAGAGAGTCACTAAATATCAGTGCGTCATATTTTAACCGCACGACGAGGAAACCTCCTCCACCGACGGGGGCGACCCGCGGTACCGAAAGCGCGCGTAATGTGACGTCTTAGGTCCTAGGCTTACTACTGGTCAGATCCGCTAAAAGCTTCTTTTTAGTCGAAATACAAAATATAAGTGGCGCGAACCGTTTCAATTATTTATAAAAGTAGTTTTTGTTCAGTATTTGAGGTCAGAAAAGAAACAAATGCAGTTTATAAAGTACGGAAACAAGAAATCATCCGTCGACATACCCGCCACCAATCGGTGGAAAAGGCGGCGCCTACTAGAAAGGAGTAGTGGGATCAGGCACCGACACGGAAAGGTCCCGGATGTACGCGGCGGCGCTGCGGCCGTAGGGACCGAAGGACCCGGCCGGCCCTGAGCGTTCCCAAGGCCTTCGGTGAGCAGCTTTGTCTTGCGGTTTCGCCGTTTCGCGGTAGGGCAGCGCGAAGTGGCTCCCATTCTGAACTGATCTTTACCCCGTGTTTGCTGTCGTTTGTGGCCAATGAATTGTCGTGCCGAATTTGTGTTTAATCGCGCAGCAAATGCAATGAGAGCCGCTCTAGCTGCCCGCTACATACAGCCTATCCAGAACACGCTTTAGTGGCGCTCTCTCGCGCCGTCGACACGGAGTACGGCAGCCGTGAGCGCTCGCTCAGCTCACCACCCCTCGTCTAGTTCACGGCCACTCAAGCAACCAAGGACGTCATGAAGGAGGTTATTTTTTGCTTGTTTTTGTAATTTTAATTTGCCTATAACTTCTAAAATAAATCGAAATTCGAGAAAAGAAAAGTGTCATTAAGTTACTACGTTCAGTGCGCTCAGGTTTGGTGCAAATTAAAAATTAGTAAAAAAGGCATTGCAGGGCCCTTTAAGCTTAGAGGTTCGGAAGTTCAAAGCTATGTCTTTTCGACCTAAATAACTGTGCCATTGGTAAAAAGAAAATATAAACATAACAATGAATGCGGGATAAAAAGCTGAAGAAAAAAAAACTATAAAGATCTCGCCGGAAGTGTTGTATTCTTGCATATTCAGAAGCTCAGAACTTCGAAACAAAGTTTCTCCCACCTAAAATGTCTACAGGCTAGAAAAAACACTTCCCAAAAACGTAACGAAAAAAAAAACTTTTTTTAATGACGTGTTGAATTTGAATAATATTAGAAATCTTCTTCCATGAGTCAATTTATTCCTCATTCCACATTATTTTGTATTCTGCAGATGGCAATTATATGTACTGTCTGTGGTGTTAATTTAAATGCGATACCTCAAACAACTTAGAGAGGAAAAAAATACCACATTTAGGACATAATTGCCCGTAGATACATGTTTGGACATTTCTTCGAAACTCATATTAAATAACAATGATCACATCTTAAGACGACACTTACCTAGGCTATACATAGATCATTCTTAAAAAGTTAAACATCTCTACCGTAAATAGCTTCGGCTTAAACGCGCTTCAAATATGACACAAACGACAATCGTCAAAAACCCGTCGTCCTTCCTCGCCCCTTCGGGAATTTATTTCTTTAAAACTGAACTTGCCAGAACATTGTAATAAGCGGCATTGTCTTTCGTAAGGAACGCAGCACCGCATGTAAAAATTCGAGAAAAAAAATTACGATTGTACCTTACTACTTGAATTCAAATGAAACCGTCCGCCGGTCTTTCGAAGTTCGACGAACGTCGAACTTTTACCCTAAAGTTCGAAGTTCGTCGAACTTTTGATTTTTCAGGATTCGAAAGTTCGAAACTTTTCGATTTCTCTTGGTAAATAAGTTCGAAAGTTCGAAAATTATCGAATTCCTTGGCGTAGGAAGTTCGAAAGTTCGAAAAGCTTCGAACTTTTTAGTGCAAGAATTCGAAAATCATCGAAGTTTTTGGTCTATCAAGTTCGAAAGTTCGACAACCATCGAATTTTGCAGCATAATAAATTCGAAAGTTCGAAAAGGATCGAATTTTCTAGCGTAATAAGTTCGACGGTTCGAAAAGCGTCGAACTTCCTAGCTTTACAAGTTCGAAAATTCGACTTCCGTCGAATTTTACGATATAGAAAGTTCGAAAATACGAAATCTTTCGAACCTTTCGAACCGCTCGATTCGATCATCGAAACTTCGGTTCGAAAAAAGTTCGCGGCATCCCTAGTTCTGCTGAGGCCAGAAGAACAAGCCCCGCGCGACCGCGAAACTTCACGTGTTAAGGATCTATTACACATCCTGCCCAGGCAAGACAAACAAGCAGAAAAACAAGGTGGGAAGCTAACAACGCCATGGTTACTTGTTCCAGTATTCGGCACGTAAAAATGGAGGAGTTCACGAGTATGAAAGGCAGTCTCGCTGGAAAGTTTGGGTTTAAAGGAAACTCCAGCGGTGAAGTTTCTAACTCCAAGGAAGTCCCCTGCATCATCTGCAAAAAGCCGTTTTCGTACAGTGGAAGCGTAAGTTCGCTTCAGTATCACCTACGAGCGAAGCACCCATGTAGCTGCAGCAAGGACCATCCGCCAAAACGCAGACAATTAACAATCAACGCCTTCTCATAGAGGTTCCGTTTTCTGAAAAAAGAAGAAAGCATCGCCCAAGCTCTGACTTCTTGTCTTCCTGTCGGAGAATGTGGACAAACTTCTTTGTCTTCGGAGCTGGAGCAAAAATATGTGAGTCTTTTTGAATCGTTGAACTTGTATGTATCCTCAATCCTAAATGTCTTTTGCGCCGTGTAACAGAGAGTAAAATAGGCAAGACGAGCATTCTTTTAAATATATTATTTGTAAAAATTAACGCAACCGATTAATCAATCAATTAATCAATTAAAGGGGGCAATTAATCGGGTTAAAATATTTAATCGACGCCCAGCCCTAGAAAATAGACATATGGTTCCAATTAGAAACTTGTGAAGCATCATCGCAACCTACTAAATCAGCTATTCTTAGAAGGATATAACGCGGGGCAGCATTTTACGGCGTTCTGTCAAAAACGCTTCATTTGGACGCGTTTCTAACTCTAGATTTCGGTTTCTTATCGAAGCGCATCTACGCGCCCGCGGTCCTGCTCCCCAGTGGCTGAGACGCGCAACACACGTGCGCCCTACTTCCCTCCATTCTACGAGGGAGGCGAGGGGCGGCTTCGCGCCGCGACCACCGGGGAGCAGGGACCGCGGGCGCAAAGATGCGCTCCGATAAGAAACCGAACATCTAGAAACGCGTCCAAATGAAGCGTTTTTACAGAACGCCGTAAAATGCTGCCCCGGCGTTATATTCTTCTAAAAAGAGTTGATTTAGTAGGTTGCGATGATGCTTTACAAGTTTCTAATTGGAACCATATGTCAATTTTCACTAACTAAAAAGTTAATTAACGAATTTAAATTAATTAGCTGACTTATCGCAAAGATTAGCCACCCACATTAAGTCCGCCTGGCCGTATAACCTACCTGCACAAACCGCATAAGCGTAGCTTTCACGGCCTTTTTTGAACTAATCTGAAAGAATAAAAAACAAACAAAAACACCCTGTACTGTGCATAATTTTTCAAATGTTTCAAATTTTGGGGTGAGTACTTAGTGTGGAATGGGCAGATGCACGGTATTCTACTAGGTCCATGGCTTTAAGTTATGACGACTTTCAACGTTCAGCAATTGAGCAGCACCGTTGTATACAGACTTTGCCGGCTACGGCATGGGCGTTTTCAGAGGATCGAACAACCATGTCCGGTGGCCATTTTTTAATTTTGATGAAAAAATATATTTTGCTGGCTTTATGCCCAGAAGTATAAAACCAATCCTTGTTTTCAGGGAAAAAATTTTGTCTTATGCGAAAAAAATTTGTATGCAACTCCTCGCAGTCTGCGTGCGCTTTTATGGGTATCGCGCGACGTTGACATTTCGGGTGGCTTCCCCGGAAAAACCGTTCTTGAGCAATACGTAACTGAAACGAAGTA
>JAZHYW010027698.1:0-64063 GCA_037355805.1 Ixodes ricinus
GGCTGACAGTATTCTTAAATAAAATAAAATAAAAATAAATATGCACGTATATCCTGGAAAGAAACGGGTGGATGATGGTTTGGCAGGTTTTCTAATACCATATGCGGTTCACCGCGGGCACGATTTAGATGCTACCTCCAAGGGTAAGGATGTGATACAGATTGAGATGCATAAGGCTGCAGCTGCTGGAAGGCAACATTGTCTTATGCCACGATAAGTAGGTCCCTCATCTTATTAAGCAGGCCAGGCTTTACTCACTGCTCTGAAGATAAAGGCCACTGTGTTTAGTTAATTATAGTGTTGAAATTATCTGCTACACTTTATAGAATTAACTAAACTAAGACTTTCAGTCTGCAATTTTTGTAACTTGCATCCTTAGGCACGAGGGACTTGTCAGGAGACTGTTGTCAGCCGATTCCAAATCTGCATATTAGCAACCATGATAATGAGGAACGTTTTTGTTATGCCACGGTACTAGGCGGGTACCCTTTTTTCACTTGGTGTCAAAGCTCCCAAAAGTCGACTAGAAAGGTTTGCCTAATGGTGCTATAGGATGGTTTGATGTGTCATACATCTGTCTCAAATCAGACTTCCACAGGAGATTCAAATGATAGATTATGGTCCCCTTAGAAAAACTGTTATTCTTTAATGCCAACGTCAATGGCAACTCTTGTACTGTGTTTTGCCATAGCTTGGCAAGAAGTGAACGGTGAGGCTCCCTCAAGCCAATCTGGACGATGAAGCGAAGGACACGACAGCTCTTCATAGGAGGAGTGTACTCAGATCATATATTGCCACCTGCCTCATGCCGCTTGAAATGTATGGTGAGGCAGAGTATGGTACCTACGTAGAGTCGCGGGGCTTATAGGAATTAAGAGCCGGCATATTTTCTGTAGCAGTTCACCTCATGTACTATTGCGGCCAATATGAGCTGAGACACAACGCCGCATGGCGTGTGGTACGACCAGAGCCGCCTGTCAAAGTTTTCGACTTTCATGCATGCCGAGGATCGCCAGGTGTTCTCAAGGAAACCTGGACCAACAGCTTTGTCGAAGCTCCAGCTCCAATCGGAAAGGGTGCATTGACTCAGCTGCGACGAACTGGCTGTTCTCCTCGTCCCCTGCTGCTCGAGCAGCTGCTGCTGCTTTTCTGTGTTGCATCACTAAGTTGACCTTTGCCCAGGAAGGCATGAATTATGCGATTTATAGTCTCTAATGACCATCTTTACTATAGTCCTTAGCCGACACACGTTAATGCTAAGATATGTGGCGCACTTCTATCGGGACTTCTGACGGTTTCTGATATGACTGGCGCAGAGATATCTGTATATGAGCCACTCAACCGTTGACTGATCACCGCGTGATCGTTAGTCAGGGGACCATTAAAAGTGCTCGAGAAAGTTTGCGGTAGATTCGTGCTGTGTCATGCATAGGTTTTGTGGTTCGATTAAGCAAGGGATGTTACCTTTACTTCCTCACCAGCAGATGACATATAGGTGCAAAGCAGCGCCACGAGCGCAGGAGAGAACTTATCTTAGCTACAGCGGAAAAATAAGACGCGCGAATCCGATACTGCCGGATACCACAGATCACTGACATTTCAACTCATACTGGCCGCGATAATAGGAAGTGATGACAAGAAAATGTCCATGCTGTCTAAGATGAAGTTGTATGCATGTGGGAGCACACACAACTTGTAATTTTCCCGGCATACGGTCCTCGTGTGGCCCAGATGACCTTTTGAGTTTCTCAAGTTAACCTCGTGGCAGCTGATCGGCCTTGCCTTGGGTGTCAACTTAGACCTTACAGCTTGCCTTGACTCATTTGTGGCTCTCAGTTGTCGCTTAACTTCTCTGAGGAACCACCATGTTGGAACAAGGAAGTAACAGCATACGGCGAATGTCTAAAGTTACACACTTCTTTCACTTAAAAAAAATACAGAAGTAACAATTGTGGACGTTACAGTGCGGCGTGTTTAGCCGGCATAGATGACTTCTAGAGATCGCTCCAAGTTGAACGGTGAATGGTGAGACGCTGCGCATGCCTTACAAGGTTAACCCTGACGAGAGAAGGCCAGCGTGAATCTCAGACACTGACATATATGAAATAAGCTATTTCTTGAGGTACTTCTGCATTCAATTTCCTTAGAGATTCACCGGGCTATAAGTCAATTCGGAGGTTTCTACCCTGTCAATGTCTTTGCGTGCATGTATATATATTAACTGATAAATTGACTTTTTATATCGGTGTGGATTTTATTTTGTTTTCGTGAGCATGTAATTTGATGATTTATTTTAATATTATTGTGCAGATTAGCAAAACTCAAAGTTTGTGTATAACGGGATTTGCCATGGAATGTTTTATGTTCCCAGTAAAGTGGTGTGAAACCTTTGTTTCATAGAACTTCGCAGATATTGTAAAGCGCGAAGAAGTAATTTATTACGTTTGAGTCGGGTCTTCCAGTCATGTCGTAAAGCACACGTAACACGTAATGGTACTAGTCAAAAACGTTAACCGGCTACGCCCGATCTGCACTGCGTTCGAGAAAACATGTGTCTGGCCTTGCGCGGAGGGCAGCATGAACAATTTAAAAGATGTATGCACTTGCCGATTGTCATGAAACCAGGTGGCGCGGGAAGGCGCTCCCTTGAGTCGTGCACAGACCGGCTTGATCCGAACAAAGCTGCCAAGCTGGGAAAGCCATCTGGCGACTGGGTTTCGGGTTTCGGCGACGCTGTGTTTTCTTGGAAGTGGGCGGAGAGGGGAACAACCTGGGAACGGGGGAAAGCGAGTCTGTAATTGAAGGAGAGGAGAGGGACGCTGCCTACCCCCTCGCCGGGAAGAAAATAAGAGAATGTGAGAGGAGGAGAGGCAGGAGCCGAAGATGGCAGAGGGACAGGAGTTTGGACTCTGGAGGTGAGTCGACCGGGGGAGTTTGATTGAGAAGCATCGAGAGAGATTTGAGATATGAAGAATGAGTCGAGGGGGTCGATGAGAGGTTTAGAGAGAGATATATCTGAGCAGCGACCCCGGAGTTTGAAGAATGAACTGCACTTTTGTCTCATATATGTAAATATTGTGTAAATACCACGCATATTAAACCAGTTATACTCGAAGCGTCACCGTTCTTGGATCAACTACGAAGAAGAGGCGCAACGTGGGCGACAGCGGCATCCCCGGGCATCGTCAATAGCAGCGCAACAGCGGGTGTCAACGATCTTATTATCATACTGATAATGAACTTGGAGAAGAATACCAGTGCTTCAAATGAGTCGCCTTGTCGGCTTCTGCCCAGGGAGGCCTCTTTGGAACGAAGTTTCATCGTGATTCGGAAACGCACGTCAAATTAAAACACTAAGAGAGGGTAACTGAAAGAAAGGCCTTCTAGAAGTGGATATTCGCAAAGCGATCACCGACAACGAGACCGCTTAAGTTTAAAAAACATGGCTTCGGACAAGCGTAACGCAGGAGAGTGAACTGGCTAACGGGCCTGACGGTGGTTAACAGCCACTGCTATATTTGCCTTACCATATATATCCATGGTTATGTGCGGTTCTGAATGCTTTCTAAAACTAATAACGTAAGTGTAAGTAATTTGTAATATTGAGAAAAGCTATAGCTCACCATACTGTTCCCGGGGCGCTGCCAACACCCGATTACAGGAAGTGGCCTTGAGTGGGACGACTGTGTACTGTTTCACTGTGGCTGGCCCAGCAACCCCCTCCGATGCCGGCCCTGCTCTCCAAGTCAGCCGGATGACCAGTCGTCGTCCTCATCCCACGCAGCTTCCTCAGGCCAAGTGCAGCGCTGCTTCATCGGCTGCGCACAGAATGTCTTTGCCCCTGTAACCAGGTGCCTGCGAGGTGAACATCCGCTCGGACCCCAACTGCTGCTGCGAACCCTTAAAAGCCGCGTAACCATTTAATGCCGCGTAACAGCCAGCCCAGCGTCCCAACACATAGGCACGGTTTGTTAGAGCGAGACCTCTTTCGCTTACCGTCGTATCAGTGCGGCCACGGAGAAGGGTCTCGCGACCCTCGCTGATTCCCTTGAACATATGTGATTCTTAGTTGAACTATAATCACAAGCATCCGACCAAAAACACTAATCCAAACACATCAACGCGAACGGAGTCTCACCACATTTCCTATGCAGCCCTGCAGGCAATGTCTCCATTGACAAAATGGCGCGCGTTTTCCGCTGCTTCCCCTGTTCCCTCCAGCGATCGAAACGGTGAAAACCGTCGGCGCGAGGAAAGCAGGAAGGCCGAGATAGGTGAGAGGCGGTGTCAAGGCAGAGCCAACACTTCCTAGAGGAGATGGCCGTAGCGCTCTTCTTGTGACGTCACGTCGCAAAGGAAGGCCATCGGGGGCGCGCGTCGAAGCGAAGGCAACGCGCGTGGATCGACCGTCGCAACGCGCTTTTAGTCACATACGCGTATCTTATTAGCTAAAATGAAAGCTGCACATAGCAACGGGTTTAGAAAACATTTTATTACACGGGCAAAATATTACATCGCTAAATATTCAGTACAAAATAGCAGGAGGTATGCGTATAAGACGTCTATAGAAAAATGTGATTAAGTCCAAAACAGTGAGTCACGCAATTATTGCTGTGGGAACGCCTAT
Organism: Ixodes ricinus; assembly: GCA_037355805.1. Taxonomy (NCBI): domain Eukaryota; kingdom Metazoa; phylum Arthropoda; class Arachnida; order Ixodida; family Ixodidae; genus Ixodes; species Ixodes ricinus. Next base: position 4,628 of record JAZHYW010027698.1, read on the forward strand.
TTTATACAGAAATACTTTGACAAAATGGCAGGATGCACAGTGATTGAACACAGTAAAACAGATCACAGCTAAAAATCAGATAGACGTGGTTAACGCGGACACGGCTAGACAAGTGTCACTTACGATCATGTAAGCGATGTTATCGCGTGCAGTCACTGAATACTTGCATTATGCCCCGGCCACATAGCAAAATTAATGTAATTTCGATCGAATGACATTATGGGGCCAACAAATCAGCTTGCGACGCTTGTATAATTACTCAAGACCACGATCTGATTAAATCCTACATCATTTAATGAAAATATGTGAACTTTTCCGTCTGGCAGGGGTACTAAACTTACTATTTACAGTCAACTAATTTACTTCTTCCTATGGGCTCGAGCTGCCTTAGAACAAACTATAACTTATTTTGTATACAATATTACTATTACCTTAATACGGTTAAGATTCTAGTATAAACGCGGTAAAGGCAATAGAATAACATTAGTATAAATAAACACATAAGCACAAACAACGCACTTTCAATAATCACACAAACTTGTTATTCACCTTCCAGTAAAAACTAGAATATTTCCACGCATATTTACAGATGTCGACGCAACAGCACCCGATAACGACGAAGAACAAGATTCCATTATATCGCAAGATTTAACAAAAAAAAATCGACTGCAGCACATTACTCGCGTCCTACATGACCAAGAAAGCCCGTAAATAAGTTTTTTCTCACCTGTCAATCGTATCCATACGTCCCGCAATATCCGCCACGAAAACATTTGAACACGAACTCCAAGAAGTCTCTCTCTGTCGAGAGAGAGGTCTATCGATAATGGACCAGTGTCATCGTTGGCTAGTTGCCACACACGTCAGTCAAACTCTAGCAGGACTTGTTCCGCGAATCCACGTAAATGCCGTAGTATCAAGCGAACACAAAAAACTACCCGAGACTGCGGTGACGACAGAAAAACGACGGGAAGAAGGAAAGAAGTATCAAAAGAACCACGCCGAGAGCAACGGCAGCAGTGTGGGACGAAAGGCTTAATGTTGTCGACCCATCTCTGCTCGTGTGCGCTCCCTGCGGCGATGACTGGATTTTTTTCGGTTCCCTTCCCTTCTGAAATGTCTCAGCGTTCCTTTTCAGACAGTCACCAGCTCACACACAGCGTAAATTTACCAGAATCGGAGCCCGTTTGAGGGAAGAAAATGTCGCACCGGAGCCGGTTCATTCGAAAAGTGTGGGGAGCTGCGGGACTGCACGTAGTCCCGCGGTTACGGGGATAATCATAAATATAAATTTGGTACTTTCAACCTTGGTAACGCGTTGTATATTACGTTTATATATATATATATATAATAAATTGTACAAGACTGCGCTTTTAAAACGTATATTAATGTCGGATAAACGCGCACAAACACCACCGCGCCGCTCGACAAGAAACATTTTTTTTCACGTCGATACCAGATATTTTTTCACGTAGTTGCGCCATGGCCTTCCTTCTCCGACATTGTGACGTAACCACTCGGAGCGCTACGGCCTTCACTTCTAGGAGGTGTTGGAAGAGCCCTCTGCCCCTCCTCAGCTCGAAGGAGGGTGAGGGAGCGCGGACGTTTTGACCGCCAGGCAGACAGCGCGTAATATGCGTCACCGAGTAGAGAGCCTAGATTAAGAGAGGGCCTATCTCAAACCGCGGCGATCGGCCGCGACGACTCGCAAGTGCGCATGCGCTGCGTTTTCGCGTGGCGAGGAGGAAAGCAGGAGGAAAGGCCGAGGCGTTTGCAGACGATGAACGCTTTCGTCACCTCCTCGCAGCTCCTATTGCAATAACGCGTGACCGATCGAGCAGATGGAGACTCTCTGTAATACAGGCTTTCTATCAGGGTGTAAGATAGACAGGTGGGGAAATGAGAGCCAAATGAGCGACCGGATTGTGTCCTCCTCGGTTTTCTCTTTTTCTGTGGCGCCATCTATGTGGAGCACCGCGAACTCTCACTCCGGGTGGGCGACCGGTGGCGACCGGCTAAACTGACGGAGATGGTTTCTCGTGGATTTTCAATGGAGGACTGTCGTGCTCTCGGTTTATTTTGCGCACTCTCCCATAGAGTTCCATGCAAATCCGATTCCGATTTTTTCCTCTCGCCGCAGCGCCATCTGTCGCAAATCGGGGGTACCCGCAAGCAGACGAGTACACAATCCGGTCACGGCGCTGCGGTAGGCTTCTATGGGCCGTTTCCCCACCTGTCTATCTTACACCCTGCTCTCTATCACCAAGCCCGCCGGCCCACGGCTATGCCAGGCTATACTTTGACGAAGCAGGGTTTTCCGCTGTGCGAACGCCGTGAACGTCCGCGCCTCCGCCCCTTGACGCACGCAGTAGCTGGCCGGTTCGCCGATCGGAAACTCGACGAGAAATAAAAGCAAAGTGCCGACGTTGACGAAAAATCGGCCGGCAACGATCCACAACGACGAGCCGATTGGAAGCACAACTTAGAGACGCGTGTTTTGCCCAGCACCGAATAGCGCCTCTTTAAACATTTTCAACACATCTCGTACGAAGGTTTTCGTCCACAACGGGTCGAAAGCAGGAATGACACCAGAGGCGTCTCCTCAATTTACCGCTGCCAACCGCAAAAAAAAGAAAAGAAATCATGTTTGTATTTGCACGTATGGTATCGCAGTTAAAGATACTCTGCGAGTTACCAAGAAGCTCTTTGAGTCTTTAGGCACATAATGTGTTCAAACATAAAACATTCTAAAAGCAAGCTATGTAGTGTTAGCAAAATGGGATGTGAAATCTCAATTGATTTCCTGTAGTGAAACGGCTGTGAAAATACATTACACGGTGAGTGACTTTTTCATTTCCGATGAGTTATTATTATATAGGCGCCATTCACCATTAATAAATTAATAAAAATAAATAAATGAAAATAAAAAGTAGCCGAACTAGCGCGTATAAAGTGGCTTCACTGTTCAATCAGTTAAAAAAAGAACGGATGCCACAAATTGTTTTTCAGTTTAATTCTTGTTACATATAAAGTGTCATGGTAATATCGGTAACGGCAGTTGCCGGCAGTTGCAACCAGATGTTGATGTAAAGATATGTTTTTGCAATCCGATAAATAGCTCGCGCATTTCTATACATAATTTTCATAAACTTTCGACACGGTATCTAACTAAAAAAAAAGTCAAGTAGGTACGAATAATTTGTAAGTACGTAGTTTTACACTCTAAATGAACTAACGAGTACCCTTATAGACTACTCAGAAGAAATGCGCTTGTATTACTGTACATGTATTTTATAAGTATACCCAAGCAGCAAACCATTGTTGCACAAAGATTAGCCCACTACTGGCAAAACTTTATTCCAACAATGACTTAACGTTGGCTTTCACGAAAGCGTTACCCGATCCAATGTGGACCAATCACTAATGCTAAAATCAACCAATAGTTAAACCAACATTGAACCATCATTCATGTCATCGTTGAACCGCCTTTTAACCAACATTTAAGCCAACGTTTGGTCACAATTTAACCAATACCTAAGCCATCATTGTACCACTGTTGGCTGTGGGTCTTACAACCAATATTATTGCCATCCAAGTTTGTGGGCGTCTCTTTGGTGGAGGTCGCTCTACTAATAGTCGCCGCCCGATCGGTATACGCTTCGCTCGTCACCCACGGATTGACATAACACAACGATAAGACAACGAATGGGTTTACTGTACTCCCGGTTGCCCGTCATCGAGAGGCGGCAGTCCAGGCACACCGACCCTTGTTGTCGCTCAGTCGATCAGAGCTCACAGTCGGAGTCCGTGTCCAGGCCTGCGGATCGCTCTCCCCACGCCAGCGCTGTGTAGGCTGGCTGTCCCGCTATCACAGCCCGAGTCTCGCTGCGAAACCACCCCGGGATCGTCATAGCCCAAGTTGGTATGGTCAGGGCTCGCCGTTTCCACCGGTCCGTCTCCAGACCTCGCTGGTGGACCGCTCCTGGGGTTCGCCATGGCCAGGCCAGGCAGCCCGGCTCCGTCGTTCCTGCCCAGCTCCAGCCTCGCTCAGCACGCACTGTCTCGCGCCAGCTCGTAACTTCTCCGCCGACCGCCTGTCCCGTGCCCTCTGCCTCGTCTTTCACCCTAGGCTCCCGCAAGTTTAATCATTGGCTTATCGAATATTGACTCTCAACCTTTTTTTCTGGCTATATAAATTTCCGGCCTCCGATTTTGACCGCGCGTAGCACTATTTTCGACAGCCATTTTAGCGGGGATGTAACTGAATACTCTAAATACATCTGACAAAAATGCTGCAGTGGACAAGCCACGTTCAGTTTGGAAAATCTTAGGTCAATATTACATGCAGGGGCAATATTACATGCTCGATAAAAGTATGCAATGCAAACTGTACCAGCTATATATTTCATCAAAAGAACTCGATTTAAGAAAATTGAAAACAAAATTTAGTGTCGAGGAAACATCGCTGCAGCTGTGAACTGGGCGCAGGAACGCGATGGCAACCCAAGCAGGGGCTGGGCACGGGGCTCTGAAAGAGACAGAAGGGGGGCCTGAATTCCGCTGAAGGGTTTCAAGGGTCACTTCTCTATGCAGTTCCCACCAGGTTGTAATTTGAAATATTCCTTTATCTTTCATCTTTAGTCACTGTCAGTTCTCTCTTACGCTTGTCAAAATTGAATATGAAAATAAAATTACTTTTTTTATTCGTCACCCTTTCATTAACTAAGCGATTAATCGTCAAACGGGAAACAGCGCAAAAAATTGACAAAGGACAAGTGAAAGAAGTGCACGGACAAAGCGCTGACTATCAACTGAAGTTTAATTTTCAGGCGAACCAGAGAGTAAACACATCGAGCATAGGAAAGAACCATTCAAGACACAAAAACATACAACCCAACCGACAAGATTTCTACCACGTCATCACCCTCACGTGCCTGCCATTCTCCTTGATAAAAAGTACTCATCATCCCCCAAGTGCACCGACGGTGCGCTCACACAATCCCCTTCCCCTTTTGATAAAATGAAAAAAAGCCTCTTCAATCTCTCTGGCGGTCTTACTATTGCGCGCCAAAATCGTCAAGTCATTAAATATAGGTACGCATCCGCACCTACTGCAATATACCGTTAAGTGGCCAGCGGGGGAGGAACGGAGAGAAAGGAATGCTCCTCGCCCTCACGTTCACGCACCTCCCGTTTGTGCAATTTACACCCTACCACATGTGAAGGGATCTGAATACACAACCCCTATTGCGCATGGAACAAAAGGAGTGCGGTGGTTGACATCACATTGCAAATCACTGGTGCTCCCTCGGTTAACAGTGGAGCAGAGTCGTGACAGCTTCTGGGGTGCTGAAAACACCACTGGCACGTTATACTTTGGCGCCATCGCTTTACCTTCGATGGGAGAGGCGTGGATATACGGATATACGATTAATCGGTTCAGTTTCTTTATAAGTATAAAATCTCAGAAAGGCCTACTGACTTTCTTTTTCATATTTACTTTTCCATAATGGCGCTCCGGCGATTGAACGAGAACTTTAAACTTTCTTTTCCAGCGACAAAGTTTCTTCGTTATTTTTTTATTTTTTTCAACTTGAGTATTCCAGTAAACAACTGTACTGCCCTTTAAGATAAATAGATGCGCAGGTAAGACACCTGGGCCGGATATCTAGAATCGGCGTATTGTCACGAGTGACGAGGTGAAACATAGAATAGCTGAGGAAACTGAAACGTTAAATGGGGCGAACTTGTGCCCAAAAATAAAAGAGAAAAGGAAACAGAAGAGAGCAAAGCGTCGCGAGCGTCGAAGTCGGCGTAAAAGGAGAGTCGAACGCTGGGGCGAGACGGACTACAGATCGCCACGCAAGGCCCCTTGTTACGCGCGTTGGCTTCTTGAAAATCGGCCTAGAACGTTCAATGACTAGAGCATTCGGAACTCGATCAGACGAGAATGATCTCGAACTCACGAGAACGCAGTGTTGAAAGAATAAATAAAAGAACATTCCTCTGACTGGAATCGAACCTAGACTTTCCACGCGACAGTCAAGGCGCGGTAACCACTCGGCCACGCCAAGAGGCCGCTCGCCGACGCGTGGTGGTATTACTCCCCTTTAAAAGGCATCGTCTCGATGCCTCGTGGAGGCAACGAAACAGAGGAAGACAAACAAATAATGCAAAAATACGGAGGCTCGCAAAACACAATCCTATCAAGCGTTGCACATTATCACAGTTCGCAGTCTTATCGCGTAGCACGGCTTAAAGGCGCACAACGTGGACGACTTCCGGTCGTGGAGGGCGGCGCGATGAAGTCCGTGTTCCGTCGGGCATCATCTCGTAGTTCAGATCCCCGGAGTGGACGAAGTACTTTGTTGGGTCCGAAGTAGCGCTTTAGGAGTTTCTCGCTGAGACCACGGCGGCGGATCGGTGTCCACACCCACACCCTGTCTCCGGGCTGGAAGTGGACGTCCCACCGACGAAGGTTGTAGCGGCAAGTGTCGACACGTTGCTGGGCTTGAATACGGTGTCTGGTGAGCTGGCGGACTTCTTCTACCCGTTGGGCCGCCACCTGGGCGTCGTCGGTTCCGTCTGAAGCCGGTTCATGGGGCAACATCGCGTCCAACATTGTTGTTAGCCTTGGCGGCAATAAACCAGTTGGAAGGGTGTCGCCCCGGTGGTCTTCGCACGGCCGTGTTTAAGCGTAAATGTGACGTACGGCAAACACCTCGTCCCATGTCTTGTGCTCCACGTCGACCTACATGGAGAACATAACGGCGATGGCCATGTTGAGTTCTCTGCGTCAGCCCGTTGGTCTGCGGGTGGTACGCAGTGGTGCACCGATGGCTGGTGTGGCTGAGAAGAAGGATTTCTTGCGTGAGCTGGGCCATGAACGATGACCCTCGGTCTGAGTTCAGAACTTCGGAGCGCCGCGCTGGGGGATGATGGACTCAATAAACAATTTGGCAACTTCCACAGCAGTCCCTGCAGGAAGGGCCAACGTTTCGGCGTACCGTGTGAGATAATTTGTGGCGACGATGATTCATCTGTTTCCTTGCGTCGATGGTGGGATAGGATTAAGTAGATCAGTTCCGATTTACTGGAACGGTGCGGTCGGGAGAGCAATCGGCTGCAGGATACCCGCCGGCTTCGTCAGCGGTTTCCTGCGTCGCTGGCACTCGTGGCACGACGGTGTGTAGAAGTGGACGGTCTTCGGCAACTTGGACCAGTAATACTTTTCACGAATTCGCAAAGTCGGAGACTCCTTCGAGCGAGGCGTCCTGACGGGTCCTTGAGGTTGGCAAGCCAGCAGAGCGAGTGGTGGTCCGTGACTACATCGGAACGGGCTCCCGTACAAGGCACGGACGAAACTTCGTGATTGCCCAGACGACCGCAAGGCATTTTTCTCAGTCGTGGAGGAATTTTCCGCCGCCTTGGACAGTGTCCGACTTGCGTAGGCGATAACTCGCTCGGTGCCTTTCGCGCTCGAACCAGTACCGCGCCAAATCCATCGTTACTTGCGTCCGTGTGAATTTTGGTTTCCGCATCTTGATTGAAATGTCCAAGCAACAGTAGGAGTCTGCAGACGTCGCTTCAGCTCGTCGAATGACTCGCTGCTGCTACTCGGCCCATTCTGAACTTCTCGGCGTCCTTTGTGAGGATTGTGAGCGGTGCGGAAATCCTTGCGAAAGTCCGGAACGAAGCGCCGATAGTAGGCACATAGTCCAGGAAACGTTCGCACGGCCATCTTGTCTGTCGGCGCTGGAAATGCTGTGACGGCGCGAGTCTTCTGGGTCGGGGCGAACGCCTTTGTTACTAGCCACGTAACCAAGGAACTTTAGTTCGTCATAGGCGAACCGACACTTTCACGGCTTCACACTCTTAGAAAAAAGGGTCAGTATTGTCCTCCCTAAAGGGAGGAACGCTCTTGACACATATGTTCCTTCAGAAAGGGAGAAACTTTCGTCCCTAAAGCGGGGGAGCAAAGTTCCTGCGTCGCCTGCATCTCATTATGGCGGCCACGAATCGAGCAAATCGCGCTCAATAAGGCTTAACGAGAACACCAAGTCTATTGCACGGAGCGAGAGGAGCAGCAAATAAAAACGTAACACGAGCTTTCCGCCAACTGTATTTATTTCCGAAGCCGGCTTTCCCCTGCAGGTAAAGAAACTTACGTTTCGAAAGCATGCAGTCACTCAGTCTTCTCATCGTCAGCACTGCGATGTTAAACGGAGACAACCGGCACCCAGTTCGCGAAATTTCTCTTACCTTTGCTATTCCTCGAGCCACAATTCCTTCGTCAACCGTTGCGTCAACAGCACATCACGGAGAAGTGGTAAACAATTCGCCCACAAAACCAAAAAGCCGCTCTCGAAAAAAGCAAATCCGAAGCAGCCTCTTGGCTCATTTCAGCACGGTAACACGAAATTATGGCGTAGCCGCGTAGCGTAAAAGGAGGTTAAATCGCTTGCCACCAGATGGCAGGGTCAAGCAGAGTAATCGCAAGTAGCTAGGCTAGGTGGCGCTAAGTACCGTCCAATTGATGTTCCACAAAAATATATTTTTATTTTCTCACGCCACCATTGCGCTTCAGGATCTTCGGGAACCTCTATTATACACACATGTAGACACATTACGCATACTACAAGCGTCAGCAGAACATAAATTGAGCGCTTACACAGATATTGCACATACAAAAATCAATACAACAGCACACTAACCCGAACACCGCTCCCAAGCTCTGCGTTTCCATCTTTTATACTGGTAGTTTTGAACGTACGGAATTTCTCGTTGACTCCCTGAGCAATAAAAAATATTCCCAGCATGTTTATTTTCGTTCCAGCAATGTCATACATCTAAGAGTATTTTGAATGGCTCAGGGATGAATCTCTTATTAAAAAGAAAACGCTCGATCATGCCGTAATCATTTGAAAGCCAATAAATCGAGCCACTCTAATGCGGTTCTAAGCCATGAGTTTGTTTCCCCGCATGGCACTTCGTGGCCAGTACTTCTATTGTTAACCATTTTGTTCTTAGCCCGAGACTGAGGCAGGAAGAGAGGAAAGTTTCAGTAGAAAACAAAAATGACAGTCGAGGACACGTCTAGACGTGTCCTCGACTGTTCATTTTTCTTCTACTTTGAAACTTTCCTCTTTTCTAGACATGTCCTCGACTGTTCATTTTTCTTCTACTTTGAAACTTTCCTCTTTCCTGCCTCAGTCTCGGGCTAAGAACAAAATGGTTAACATCCACCAGCTCGCCTACGCACTCACTGCATTATCACTTCTATTGTAGTGTTTGTTTTTCTATTTGTGCTGTTCGCTCACGGCTGCAATTGCCGTCTTTAATTAATCTCTGTTGAGCGGATATTCACTCAGTTGGGAGTGATGCTTCACGGCATGGTGTCGAACCGGAACCGAACCGAACCGAAAACCGGAACCGAACCGTTATTTTTAGCCGAACCAGAACTGAACCGAACCGAAATCTTCGCCGCCATCTTGGAACTGAACCGGAACCGAACCGAAAACAAATATAACGGTAACCGGTTCAAAACGGTTCAAGATATTTTTTTTGCTTTTTTGTTAGTATCACACGAAATGAATATATGGGAACAGAAATATTTATCAAATCGTCATATACAGAGTTGCAATGTATGATACATTGTAGGTTTTGATGGCGCTTTTGTATTGGCACTATGATTAACCATGCGTCACTTTGTCACGTGATGTCATGGTGTCAATACATGCTGTCAAGTAATGTCACGTGAGCCCGTGACGTCACGTGACTCACTGCGTCAAATCGATTTAATTTGAGGAAGTCACTAGATGTATTAACCTTGCTGACATCGTGACGTTACATGACATCGCGAGTTTGCACCGAGAGTCACGTGACACTGTGACGTAAGCGATTTCATAACCCCGAGTCGAGTGCTCGGGTTCATGACAATCAGCATTGCCAAACATTCGGGTAACGGCTCATGTTCAATTAAATATGATAATAACCCATCTCTAACAATATCTGAAGCTCAGCCCAAGCTTTTGGTTTCCAAACCCTAGCGCATGACTATGATGAACACTGACGGTATATAATTAGCGTCAGATCACGTGGCCGCTTGTTCTAATTGCGAGTTGAGGAGGGGATCGACAGCTGTCTCTTTCCTTTATTTTTTCTGCATCTGCAATTGCGCAGAGGGGAAAACTAATGGATGTTTTCACAAGCTAACAACGTCAGGCGTTAATTCTTAACAGTATTACTGCAAGTACAAAAAAAATGTTGCACGGCCAATTTTACATTACTGAGGCACCCAAACATTTTTTCATTGTTGCTTAACTGCATCAGAAAGATATCCCCGAGAATAAAAGTATTGAAATGACTAAATGCGACTTATTAATATGACGTTACATAGGACTACATGTGTGTACGGGAGGGATTACTAAAAAAAAAAGATCCTAGTGGCTTTAGAGGGACAGCCGAAACTTGGCAGAGAACGACGCTCACACGAGCGTCGTTCTCAAGTTATTGCCCAAGTTTCGACCACCTCTGTATTTTGCTTAAAGGAACCATAAAAATATTTTTATACATTCACTAGATACTACTTAGAATCACTCCCTAACGTTAATAACTGAATAAACTTGGCTTTGCTCTTCTTCTAGGCAGTTGCAGTCGCCAAAAATTAGAGAAATATGAGCATCGTTCATCCCCTCAACTCGGATCCATAAGCGGCCACGTGGCCTGGTGCCTATCCTATGCCGCCAACATTAATCACACCTCGCGCTGGGTTGGAAAGGAAGAAAACGCGTGCTGAGCTCCAGGCATTATTAGAGTTCGGCTATTCGCATCACCGCAGTGGTTGGACACGAGCCACTACCCAAGTGTCCGCCGAGGCATTGATTGTTACAAGCCGATGTCCAGTGCTCACGCAGTTCTCGTGTACAATCCATGAGCCGCGCTCGACTGTCGTCATGCGGGTGGTTTTGATCCCACAATTACGACATCAATCGTTGCGAAGGCAAGACTAAAATAAATAGTCTCATTTATCCTCGCAATTTCACCGCGACAAAGAAGCTTCTGAATCAGCGGCGGCCTGTGCGAGTATACTTGGGCCATGCAGACTAAGACCAGTACGCCTCGGAAAAGTCATGGACATTCCAAACCGATATCGTTTTATGACCCCTTAAAACTTCACGGGGTGCAAAATAAAAGCAATGGAGGGTTGCTGTTAACAAGTAACAAATAAAATTGTCGAATTAGCACATCCAAACGGAGGAGACAATTCCTCAGGAATACAAAATATTCCCATGAAGAGCCACAAAAAAGAAAGAAAAAAGAAGTGTGTCTGTGTGCGTGTGTGTGTGAGGGGGGGGGGGGCGAGGGGTTAGTTTTAAATACATACTGTGTTGTAAAAATTCCTTTTTCCCGCATATCCGGCGCAGACCGAAAAGCGTGGCCCCGGAATCTACTTTGTTTGCAAAAACGCTCTTGCCTAAAAAGCACGTTTTTGTCGTGCCAGACACTCGCGCCGTTCCTCACGACGGTGCACTAATAATAATTATACGTGCATTTTAAATACTTTGCTTTCACTGATCTTGAACCTCCTATAGCCGTGCATTTTGCACCATTAAATTTGATTTTCTCAGCAAGAAGAAATCACAATGACCACCAGCATATAGTGTGATGACGTCACGTGCATACCATGTTAAACAGTTCAGCTTTCTGGTGAAATGCGATGTTCGCAACACTAGCAATAGATGTCCTAATTGTAAAGTTGTGCAGTATTTATAGCAGTCTCGCGATGATATACGGCAGCCTAGAGAAATGTTAGAGCGCATGAGTATTGAAGCATAGTGTTGTAAAGTGAGGGCCCAAAACAAGTGCAGGTAAAACCGTATATAACATTAGCCTCCTGAGGCAGTATTTCGCGAAGTTTCGAGCTCATGGAAGCTGATGAAATGTGATTTATATTAAGGTTTTAAGAATCTTTGTCTGTCCTGCGCGCTATTTATGTAAAATTAGGAATTTTATTGCATGCATCTTTATGCATCTTTTTATGCAGTAAGGCGTTCTGTAAGGGATTATTTAGAAAAAGACCAATAATTATTTCTTTCTTTTTGCACATTTCGTGTATTTGCCTTCCGATGTATCATGTGAGCACACAGTCTTTTTTGGTGTACCCTGCAACCCGATGTTTCACACTGCCAATCAGTGAACAAAAATACGTTTACGCAGACTCAACAACTCGTGTGGATTCGGGTATCGTCCTTCCGTGTCATTCTCAAGCGGTTACGTGAATTTATAAAGTAAAATTTATTGATCATTGTAAAAATATAGTTAATTACTAAGTGAATATTTGACAACATAAATTAAGGGCCGACCACCCTAAAACAATGCCCCCACCCTTCCCCCACAAAAAAAAATTATGTGAAATGTTTTCTGCCAATTTTGTCCGGTGTTTTTATCATCGACAGGCACGTTGTAAGTGATTTGGGACAGCCTTACACACATTTTTGATTTTGAAGCTAATTTAAATAACTATGTGTTCCTCACACATATAACTTCTTAAACATATAGAAGTTAATTATTTCCTCTTTTATGTGGTGAACATTACTTTTATGTGTCTCTGAGCTGACAAAAACAAAGTACACAGGGGCGCGCGGCGGAACTATGACGATTACGCACGCAAACGCACGCACGCCGAGTAGAACATAAAATACTACTTTGTTTTAATAATAAAAAAAAATCTTGGAGGACGCTTAAGCTTCGTCTTTCGAAGTGGAACGCGATAGTGTTAACGCGTCTCGTTTGCATCGCCTTCTCATTCAGCCGTGCCAAGTGCGCCTCGCGTGGCCTAGTCAGGAACGTGTCTGACTCACAACCGAAAGGTCGTGGGTTCGAATCCCGCCTAAAATTCTTCAAATTATTTTCTTTAAGGCAAATGAATTACTTTATGAAGTGAAATCATTTGAGACATACGGCGACATTTAATTCGCATTACATGTGATGTTTTAATCACTTTCATTCCACGCGTGATGTCACGTTTCACGTGAGCATTGTGGGTTGTTTGAAATTCCTGCGCGAGGGCATGTAGCTGCGACGTCATGACCCTATCGGCCAATCAGAATTTTCTAGTCACGCCACCGACATCGGCTTTTCTGCGACATGAACTCCCTAACGCTGTCGCGTTAAAATCATCAATTATCAAGGGTGATGCACATTTGCAATTTAAATTGACCTGCATCTTGCCAAGAACAAACCTCAACAGGCAGGCTATGCCAGCTTATCCTTCATAAGAAAAGGTTCACTTGGGTAAGCGCTATTTTGGGCTAGATTCGATCTGAGTGCGAAGGTGCGTACAGATTAGAGTGAACAATTTCGATTACTCCATTCTGAATGATTAGTCGCACGCATCGCATTGCTTAGTGTAAACAATATTTTGTTAGAAAAACAAGCATTGTGATTGCCGCTCGGTGTTTCTCTAAAAAATAAACTGACAGGGATTGAAACTTTCGGTGACATTTTGAAAATTTCATTGCTTTTAGCCGAGTTGTTTCGTCCTTCTCTATATATTGTGAAACGTATTTCGTAAACCATATTTTATGATATATATGGCCACGAGGTGCCCATTTCATGATTTTATGTTCTGTAATTAATTCCTTAGTTCAAGGACACAATCACGATTTAACTTTTTATACCGCGACACAAAGTTGTACCAATCACGGGTATTTTATGCGACCTACCACACTTCGCGACAACATTTTATACCGCGTAAATAGATCAGCTTGAACTTTATAATTTTACTTAAACACGAAAAAAGGACAGGAAAAGACAGTATAGTTCTAAATTTCAAGCTGATCTATTTACAGGTATGTACCAACAAGCTCAACTCTTTACTGTTGTATTTAAGATTTTGATTCAGGTAAAATATATGTGAGTGGTAAACAAAGGGATGTTGAGTCGTATGAACACGACGTTATGTACGTTAATGTAGATTTTCTTCTACTGTTGCGTCGAAATTAAATAACTGATTTTCATATTTTGGTACCTGAAAACAAAAGTGAATTGCACGGACGATGGAAGATACTATATAGTTAATCGTTTCTCGGCGTAAATAGTCTCTATTGCCAGAATAACGCGGAAAATATATTCTCAATTTAGCGGTTCAAACCGGTTCGAACCGGTTCGAACAGGTTTGAACCGTTATTTTTGCTCCCCGGAACTGAACCGGAACCGAACCGAAAGCCGTGAACCCGAACCGGAACCGAACCGATAAAAATTTCGGTTCGACACTCTGGTTAGATGTGTTCGATCGAAAAAAAAGAATAGATATAATGAAAAGTGTGCGTTAGCTTTTAAAAATGTGAGTAGTGTTTTAGACTTGCAAAACAAGAGGAGACTGAATTTCACGGTATTATACACTTCCCTACGAGTTTACAATGCGGGGAACGGCAAAGGAGCGATATCCTGTTTTATATTGAATCCTTTTATTTGTAATTGAACTCGCGCATTGCCCTTACAAGAAAACTGTGGTGCGTTTCTGTGGAAAGGCTTTGGTAAAAAATCATCAGAGGATATAAAATGTCAATAGCTTTTCATTTGACCTTCCCTAGCTTTACTGTTGACTTTGTCTTTATTATTGGCCTACTTTTTTATAACAAATTCAACATACTTTCTGTCGCCTCCAAGATGGGTTTTCTGCAGCTTTTCACTTGAAAAGCTACAGCTTTCAAATTGAAAAGCTAAAATCGTTTATAAAGAAAAACGTCTTTACATCTTAGCTATTGATTCAACGAAATTTTGAAAGCTTACTAGGCGTTGCACTTTGCTCCAAATTGGATGCAGCAAAATAGCGTGAAAAAAAAATGAAAAACCTTTACACACACTATAACGCCGAATAAGAGCGCAGCTCTTGAGGAGAAGGAGAGAAGGGTACTGAGGGGAGGTATACCCCTCCTCTCTCCTCCTCACCTCCTCATCCTCCCTGCTACTCCTCCTCCCTCCTCTTCCTCCTCCTCCTCCCTCATCCTTCAAGCTCCTCCCCTCGTCTCCTCCTCCTCCGTATTGAAAATAACTTTAAAGAGCACATCAGCCTTGAAGGATTATAGGACCTCACAGGCCTTCAAAACCCTTCAGAAATACGCTGCAGAAAAACCCTTCAGGCATACCCCACAGAGAAACATTCCAGCCCCACAGCCCTTCAACCTGTCAGACCCCTTAGCCCAAACCCCTTAGCACATCAACCTTTCAGACGCCCAAATGAATGTGATCCATAGACGAAAATGCAGTTCAAAAAGTTATTGGAAATTTATTGCGGACATTTAGTTTTACATGCATATTAAAACTCAAAAAGACGCTAAAAGCCAACGCTTGTTCAAACCCGGGCTGCAAGCAGCTGTAGACGAAACAGATCAGATCAATTAGGGACAACTGACTTCTTTATCACAATGAAAAATATCTTTCAAAGTACTCACAATGCCGCGGGGTAAATTACTGAAGTGCGGTAGTTGCAGCTAATAAAACGGAGCAGGTGCACCTCACGGACACATACACAGTCTCAGTAAGCACGTTCAGCGAAAACCACGAACTCGCAAATAGCACCCGCCACCGTTGAGAAATCTTGAGCACAATCACTGTTCGTCCATGATGCCATCGGGGTGGCGTCTTCGGCGTATTTTCCGCTCGCTGGATGCTTCTGAAGCCGGACGGACGAAGAGGCACAAGGAACAAGGCGGGACAGCGGCTGTCATTCACCATCTCAGGACCCACAGTGCCATATGATCCTGGTGCGCATGCACTACATGCGGTGCGACGCTGATCCCGACTGGCAGGCTTGCGGCAAGTAGGCCGACACCGGCCACCATATTCTTGAACGCGCTGAACACGATGGCGCTCGAGTGATGCTGAAGGCGGCCAACGCCGAACTGGGGTTCACCTGCGGAACCAAGAAAGAAACTGCACGGATCGAAACAGACCAAGGGCCGAAAACTCAAAGCCATGCTCACCTTCCTAGAGGAAACCGGTCCGCTCCAGATATCCACGGCGGTAAGAAGCAAACCACCTACGAGCGGAGAGAAAATGGCTATTCGCGACTCCAGCGACTTATAGGGGGCGCCACCACCAAACAAACATGGTGGCTGGGAACAGGTAGCGTCGGCTCGGCTGGGCCGCCTGAACAAATGGCGCATTCAATTTAACAGATTTTCTTTTGTTTAATGGCCTTTTTTATAGATATTTAAACCGCGACGGTTAAGTATAGTCGGTGCACATAAACTGGCCGAGCATACTTTTGTTTTCACGGTGCTTTTTGTTCTTTCCATGTCAAACTTCTGTTTCGGAGATTTTGTTCAAAATCGAAACTATGGGCTCCGGAGCGACGGTAATAGCCTCTAATCAGTTTTGATCAGCTAAGGAGCGGCGATGGCTACAGAATAATTCCACCAAGAGTAATTTTCAGCTAACTCACATGCCTCGGCCATACGACTTATCTGTCCGCGAAATCGAGCTTCTGTGCGTATCCGCGTTTAAGAAACAGCTCCAGTCGTCTGCTCGGTCAACAACACAGGCTGCAGGACAATTACGCAAATTAAGCAAGCGCTTCTTGAACCAAGGAGCATTTTAACCCGCTGGCGCCCCACTAAGCAGCTGATACTCGTATTTCAATTCAGGTTTCAGTAGCAATCGAGAAGTCATTTTGACGAATATGCGGGTTATGTATTATATTGCGTACTGTGTCCTACTAAAGTGATATTAATATATTTTTCGGGTTGAAATATGAGATTAGTTGACTAGCTATTAGGTGAACTGCTAAATAAAAGTATATTTGACAGACAGAGAGATACTACTTAAACTCAGCCAAATGGTTCTAGCCGGCAGCACGGAGTCGAATGCGGACAAACTGAAGAGAGTCTTCATCGGAGATTCATGAAGAACCTCTGCGCATTGAACCTGACTTCGAATCCTGAACGCAGAAATTGAGTATTTTTTGTGGCAGGACAACCTGAGAAATGTAGACGTATATAGATGCTGGCTTCGACGGGGGTATAATATAAATATTGGAGGCGCGATAGATTATAATAAAGTGGCAGCTTCTAAACTTTGCGAGACGCGTCCCTCACCTTTTGAAGCAGACAATTATCCTCATTAATCGTACGCAGCGAGCAGGTTTTCCGCAATCAAGTAATTGCGAAATCAGCCCAACTCTTTCGGTGTGGTTCAGAGGCTTTTTCGGCGAAAAGCAGCCAAGATGAATAGCCAACGCACCGACCGGCGTGGGTGACTCAATCTCGAAGCTAATCGAACACAACCAGAAAAGCAGCTATCGAACCGTCCCATTCACCTGACTGCAACATTGGTGTTCCCTCCAGTGAAACACATCGTCTGTCGTCCTCAGTCCACTGTTCTACATCCTTATAAAGAAACCACTTATCAGTTACCAAGTGGTAGCCACTTTAAATGTGATTCGAGACAGATAAAAAATCAAAACGTTTTTCCGTGATTCTCTTCATCCAAGAAGAAATCGAAAGCACGCGACCGTGTTTTGTGGAGTAAACGGGCTTTCAAACACGTGATGGAAGGAAGCAATCTACTGAGGCTTCACCACATTAATGAACACTCAGGCAAACTTAAGAAATATTCGGACCTTCGTCAAATTACATTGTTCGCCAGCGCACCGACAACGCGCGTCCGCGAAAGCCGCCAGAGACGCGAAGAGGCGCAAAGCGACCTGTCCCGGCTGGTTCCCGGTTTTCCCGCTTAGTGGCGGCCGTTTTGCCTGGAATCGTGAACGGCGGCCTCCTGGATTCTTCGGCTTCCTCACACCACTCTCTCCCGCCGACCGCTGGAGTAGGGCCTGGCAAGCCTGCAGGGACCCCGGAACCGGTGAGGGGGAGGGAGGGGGCAACGGGGGCTTGAGCACCGGCTGACATTTTCAGGGGTGCTGGGCAGTATGCTGAGCCCCCGTGCGTTTGGCTCAAGGCCTACTGAACAATGGATGCACCCCTCCCCCTCCCCTCCGTGTTCCCGTTGTTGCTCAGCTCCACGTGGCACTGCTTTTGTTACGGCTGGTTATTCACCAAATTACGGCTAAACCTTTGCCCACGAATTTCCAGAAAAAATTACGAAGTAAAGCTAAGTGTCAGCAAACCGCAGACGACAGAGGCACCTCCAAAAAAATGAGGAGAAAAAAAAAGAAAAAAGCCGGCGCCTGCGGTTTGCATAGCAATCAGGGAGACCTCTTCTCTTCAGCTCCTCGGTCATTTTCCTGGGGTCCTCCCATACGGCACTCGCGGGTTGGCCATGCGGGGAACGCGCACCGCACTGTATTTATCCACCCAGCCAACCGGCTTCGTTTTGCTTATATTTTGAGCAGTGACGTTTCCCACAGAACTCAATGATTTCTTCTAGCTTTTTCTTTTTTTTCCTTGCTGCTGCGCTTTTTGTTTTTGTAATTGTTGTTTTGGCGGTTTGAGTAACCACGAGGGTTCTGTAATTGCTTCCGTGAGGAGAGCCGAAGCACGAGTCAGGCAGATGGTCTGCGCGAGATGAAAGCCCTTCTTGAACGAGAGACTGCCTACGGATGTAGCAAGCTGAGGGAATAAAGTATTCCAAATCCCAAGGAAAGAGGAGGCATTAGCAGACGACACAGTGTGTCAAGGAGAGATCGCACTGCGGTCTGTGTTGAAGCGCCGCTATCACGGTGGTCGTCGAAGGCATGAAACAATCGCGGCATTCTCGCCTGTATTTATGTGTCTGGTCTTCGAAACACCATTTGGTTCTTGGCGAGCCAGCCTGCTATGTTCAGGCGGGCACCTTATTATACATACTCCCGGACGGTTTTCCAGTCTTGGGCAGTAACTAGTTACTAGTAACCCATTACCGGTAACTAGTTACGTTTTTCAGTAACTTGCAACTGTAACTCGTTTCTGCCTGAGTGAAAATAACTTGTAACTGTAACAAGGTTGCTATTTTTTTAAGGTAACTGTAAGGAGTAACGTCGTTACAGTTACTTCTCAGATTTATGTCCACAAATATTGCAAACACGACAGCCAAATCGTCTCGCAAGTCATAAGAGAGTCCGAAGTCTTGATTCGGGAAGGGCACAGCAAGAACTGCTGCAAAAACCGTCTGGAGCTCGAGAAAAAAATGAAAATAAAAATACAATAGATTTTGAGGTGACCCTGCTGCGCCAAGCTGGTTTCGCCAACTGGGATGATGGGGACGTTTCTGTACGTACCCGGAACACAGATCTAACAAAGTGCGGCATCGTAAAGTGTTTCTCTTTTCTTCATCCAGCGGAGGAAGCAAATGCTTTTCGCGGAGGACAGTTCTTGGTTATTGTCGCCCCAAACGCCCGCAGGCTCACGGGACAACCGATTTTCCGAACCTCGTCTTTTGCCGCCGAGCAGGCGCTCTGTGTTGTTCGTTTCTTCTACTTGTCCGTTGTTTTTAGCGCTTCTATCTTCAGAAATATGGATCACCAACTAGCCCAAGTGCATACCCTTCAAAGTTTACTAAGGCTCGGACCGCCGCACTTTGCTGCCGCGGCCAAGAAGCCACACAGAACAGGCTGCAGAAGATGCTATAAAGGCCGCCGTTTGCAGTCTCTTCAATGTCGTCTGCTCCCCGCTCCTTATCTGGGAAGCGGCTTTACCGCATCGCACGCGGAGAAGCTCACTGGCCGGAGAGGCGGACACGTTTGCAGTATGCGAACACTTTTGAGTTTGACTTTATTTTCCAGGTTTTAGTTCAAAGATTAAATATAACAGGGCGCTGAACGTGGACAGCATTTATGACTGTCCAGATTCTAAGCAGGAATGAAAAAACCTAGTTCAGCGAGTCACATCCGTAATGGTCGCAATAAATATGGATGCAATATTAACGTGCAGCTATAATGAAATGGACAGAATATTCCCACTTGCTTGCTCAGCGTGAAGAAAACTTAAAGAATAAAAATGGCCGAAAAAAATATTGCACATTTCTTTTTTGCATTAGCCTTGGTGCGGCATTTTTCTTTCCTTTTTTCATGTTATTTAAAACAGGTAGGATTGTTTGATCGTATTATGTTATCGTATATAGCTCGCTGATGGCTTTCGAAAGGTGCTATATAAGACGGTTAATTAAATATTCGAATGAGCGTAGTTTGAGACTTTCCTTCTGTTATATTTGTTCTTGTGCCATCCACTCTTGGATACCTTGTTTAATTTACATGAAAGGCAGGTTGCTTTACATCATGCTCTTTACTATTCGCTTAATTGGACCCTGCTGAACACGAGAAATATCTGAGGCACCATTTTTGCAACTTTGCACAGATCCTTTTTTATTTATTTTGGCTGTTGTAAACAATATATTTTACAACACAAGCATTTTGTGTTAACAAACATCTCCACTATAACCACATTCATATTCTAGTACAGTAATACCTCGTTAACTCGAAGTCACAAAAACTGTGAAAAAATTCGAGATAAGCGAAATTTTTGAGATAAGCAAAGTACCGGAATTTTTTACCTCTGATCGCGCGATGTTCTAAATAAAACTTCTAACAATCGCAGCATCATCAAATTTTCTGATGAGAGCAACTTTCCTCTCAAGCTTCAGTGATTTGCACTGTTTGGGCTCTTCCATCTTCACGGTCAATCGAGTCACGCGCCAACAACATCAGAGAATTCACAACCAATGACCGAATCGAACACTTCACCCTTACTCGTGTGGGCGCAAGACTTTTTTGAAATACACAAAAAATGGCGGACAAGCAGCAAAGAGCAGAACACTTTAAACCCTTGAAACGAACGAGACACCTCTGGGAAACACGAGACTCACGACGACCCGACCTGGAAGGAAACGGAAGAACCCAGGAGCAAAGGGAAAACGAAAGACAGAACGGAACAAAACGCTCTGGCGGCAGGCATCCCGGCTTGTGAACGATTAGTTTGTCCGAATGAAAATCGTAAAAAAAGAAAAAGAAAAACGTTTTTGAGTTTACCGCGGTCATTTTTTTGTTTCCTTGCGCTTCCGCATTTTTTTTGCGTATGCACGTTTTTTGTTTGTTTTTTGCGGCAGTTTTTGTTGTTTATTGTGGTTTTTTTTGCGATTTTCGCTGACGAGATTTCGAGATATCCGAAGTCCGTAATGAAAACCTTTCAAAATAAGCAAGGACAAAATACATTGTGCCTATGGGAGCTCATTCCATAACAAGGAAATTTTACGACTTAACCACTATTTCGAGATAGCCGTGTTCGAGTTAACGAGGTATTACTTAGTTTAATGATCGGCTACACAATCAGAAATTCAAAGTATCCCGTTGATGCTTGCATCTTAGGATATGTTGGCAGTTATTATTCCTAACGTAAAGAGTAGACATGAATATTTGAAACGGATAATGTTTATTATTCTAACTATTGATATACAATGTTACAAATCTTATATTACCGTTAGTACACGAAAGCAAGTTAAAATAACGTGACTTCTTTATTTATTTCAGGTTACTTCAGATCCATCACTGCATTGTTGGCGAAAAAGTTTCGTATCCTGGCTAGCCTTCATATATATTCAACAGCTGTCTTTTGTTTGGGATGGTATTGGTACAACACAAACATTTCACTGTATGGCTTAATGCAGTGGTCCACAACCATTGATGCTTCGCGGAGCCCTTGCGGATCGTCGGAGATAATGGAGGACCCTGCTCGTGGTGAGGAAGAGAAAAGTATAGGTTCTTATGTTTATGATTTAATAAATGAACATAACTGAGAATAGGTGAAGTAGACTTCTCTCATTGACATACACAAGCGAAAACCTACACGAAAATTGGAATGTTTCTTCTCAGCGTGAAAGAAAAGACAACCTTTATTGTCGGGCTTGACTGATGAGGCAGGGCTTCGCGGACCCCTAGAATGCCTTTGCGGACCCCCATTTTAGACCCACTGGGTAATTTCTGAGTGGTGACCAACCACTCAGAAATAATTGAATAGAAAACTATACAAGAAGGCTAATAAAATAATAAAATACCGAAATTCCATTTCGATGTCTCAGAGAAAAAGCCCCAGCATGGGTAAACCCATTTGATAGGTTCGACATTTTTGATAGAGGCCAACAGCGGCCAAGCCGCAGTGAAACTAAGTTTTTCGGTTACACGTCCAAATATTCGCCGGTGGTTTACGTGCCAAGCCAGGAATTAAACTGTCGGGCTATATTAGTGTGTTGTACTTTCACATTTTCTGTTTAAAGTTATATTTTTCTCACGTATCTATCATCATTGACAGTCATGAATTATTCGGTAAATGTGCAACTACTGATGGTTATGTGACATTTTTCTCCCTTTACCATCATTCATAAATAACATTTGACACGAGTCCTGTCAGATTTTGTGTTCTCTTTTCTTTATGCCAGTATCCTCATGTCAATCAGACATTTCTTGTAAGAAAAACAGCCGCTGGGTTTGTCCTGAGTGCGATACTGGTGGAAATGCTTCAAGCGTTTTTAGTGCTTATTTTGGGAGCGTAGAATGACAGCTCTCTGTATGTTAGACGACAAAGCACGTCGTCTGCTCTCTGCGCCTATCGAGAGATGGCGCCAAATCTAAATAGCGTCGCTTACTTGGTCGTCCGCGAACGTGCCCAACGTTTAGTATGGGAAGTCTTTTGCTCTCATGTTTTACAAAAACAAAACTACAACTTGAAATTTCAAGTTAAAACTGATCTGCTCCGTCCCAATTCGGTTATGGATTGAGCTTTTTATGTGCAAGCACCGATATTTCTGCCTTGTTTTAGAGCCGAAGGTCCGCTTGGGACATCTTATATACTGAGTGCAGACAATTAAGAAAGCGCATTTATCAGACGTGATAGAACCCCGTCACGATAAACTAAACTCTACAAACGCACCTGACAAACGTCGGTCAATCCAGGGTACGAAGGGTTCGAAGACCCTCCTTGCCATGTGGTGATAAATCCTAAAATTGCATGGCTTCTGTCTGTATGCATGTTCACGTGTTTTTAGCCTAAATCTATTTTCTTAGCTTGCGCGCCCTTGCCTGCACGGCGCAATGAAATTAGCAGAGTCAGGTTTTAATTCGATCTGATAAACAGAGGTTTATTTACATATCTGTGTACATTTTTATACAAAACGAAACTTCTAAAAGAGCATGGCGGGCATTGCTGCCACTTATGAGTGTTGGCCGCTCTTGCCTTTCTATCGCTGTTCTGAAACATATAAACATCGTTGTGGTAGCTACTTCAATGAGTTCATTGCTGTGAATATGTGCAAATGTGTGTGACGTCTGTATTTCTATTCCGAGGTATGCCAGCAGCCTTGCAATCTTGGTGTCAGTAATCCCCAAGTAATTATTTTATTCAACACGCCACTGGTGTGCGATTGTTTTATTTTTTGGGGGATGAAGCAGTTAACAATAATAATTCTTGAAAGACAACTATTGTTCCAGAGAAACGATGGCTTGAAGTAACGAGAATGTATCGCTTCACTTTTGAGTTGCACTAGAGCGTTCCCTTTGAATCTCATAACGGTTAACGTATTTGGCTACTTTTTGAGCGAATAATGAGAAGCGGTATTTAGTTACTTTGCTAGTAACTTGTACGAGTATACTCATTACGAGTTTTTTTTTTTTTTCTGAGCGATAAACATTATTTTTGAGCACGGAAAGCGAGGCAGAGTGTTTATACCGCTCCAGCAGCGTCAGTGGACGCAACATCTACAGTCTCCCCAACAAGTCACCACACCTGTCTTGCTGAGAAAAACAAACAAACAAGAAACCCGGAGAGAACGGGAACACGAAAAGAGGACCAACAGAACAAATTATGACTGTGCACCATCACGCCTGCGCCATAGTCCTCATTTTAGTAAAACCACTCCTGTACTGCATTTTTGCACCTGATGGCTGTTTTGTTTTGTTTTGTTATATGTGTGATGTGCACGTGCGATCTATTTTACGCAGCAGCAACCTCGTAACTCACTTGCTTTAGGTACCTGCGGTGTAACACCATTATTACAGAATTACCGACGGCGCTCTTCAGAGTTCTCAGACGGGCGAAGGTTGAGCACAAACACTTCTTCCGCCTAGTTGGGCGCCCCACATCAGCTTATAAAATTGTACAACTATGGGTTGAATCCCTACTTTCCAGTTATATAAGGAAACGGCGCAAACAGCGCAGGAGACGAGTATTAGTTAAAAGATAACAATACAAATTAAAAAAAAAAATAGTTTTTTTTTTTAGAAAGCAGGAGTTTAGATTGAAGAGGTAGAGACATTGTTACCCACTGTTGGTGAGAAATTAAACCAGCCCAGTACGACTGCTTGCCTCGGGTCCTTAACGTGCATCATGCAGTAGTGGTATACGACCGTACGATGCTCATCCAGATCGAAACGGGCAGGGGTGGAACCAATGGTCCCTGAGTTCTGTAGCGCGAGCTTTCGCTCCATGTGTTCCCTCGGAGCTCAGGTGGCGTAACACACAGGTCAAGTGCACAGTGACAGCCGCCATTTGAAGCACAAGAAAATAGCACCAACAGAGACAAAAAACAGAAAAAGAAAGAAGATGAAGGCGCCTAAAATATTTCCGAAACAAGAATATTATTGTTTTTCTTAAGTTAGGTTAACCCCGAAAACAGACCTTTCCAACTAAAAAAGACAGAAATGTATTTGAGGCTGTTGGAATGGGAAGTATCTCACAGTATCACACTTGTCGATAGGAACAAGTGTGATTCTTGATGGCCATTACCGCAAAGTACGGTTCTCATAACACCAAAATTTACTCAATAATATAGCAAAATCTGATTTAGCAATCACAATCTCTAATTGATTATATCTTAGTTTTTTATTAATCTGCCAAAAGCTGTTACCTGAATTTTGAGAGCTATGATTTCAAAGATACACCGCTATGCAGGAGAACTAAACTAAAATTTCTTTCCTGGCATTTGCATCCCAGAAGCTAGGCAATACCCCAACGAAAAGATGATTAATTAAAATATATTGGGGTAGTTACTCCGTTAGCTACCGAGCACGGTAATCACCAAAAACACCGCAGTCACTATCCAATAAGAATCGAACGTTCCATGCGTTCCAGGTGCCAGCTGCACCTGCGGGAAAAATCCAAGACCCGATGGCATGGTTTTAACAGATCTTATCCCAACAAAGCACGTTGCCTGGTTAGGCGTCCATTTTCATGCTTCCTTTTGTGAAGCAAAGTATAGAGAGCAGAACTTACGGCGTTTTAAGGATTATCTCATTATTTGCATTCGCAAGGCCGTGGTAACGGTGAAATTATATCCTGATTTATATGTTGTGTATATCTGTTGGGTAAGTGGTTCATTGCACGTGTTTTACTTTGCTGTGACTAGAAAAGATGAAAACCATTGACACGTTCTCTTTGCGTAAATGGTCCCAGGATGCTTTTTCTTTTAACTAAACTATTCTTGTCAAATGTACAATATATGTTACGTTAAATGAAACACAAACACTTTATGACGTAGGTGGTTGAGAAAGCCATGTCGTCTGTTCGTCCTCCATTTCCCTCATTCGTTATCGTAAATTTAATGAAGTCAATCACTAAAGCTCGAACTCCTTGTAACATATTTGCTTTGTTTTCCCTGGCAAGTTTAACAGCTCTACGTAGCCATTGGCAAGCTCATTATTATAAATAAGACCAACGAAGCAAGCCTTCACATTGTTTTTCTAATTGCAGTGCATAAACGTTGATCAAAGTACAGGTTAATTAAATAATGCAGCTGATATTTTTTGTAATAAATAATTAAAGGGGGTGCGGTGCGGTTTGAACTATTGCAGTAATTGTTTTTGTTTTTAATCAAATCGCTTTGGGGTCCATCTAAAGAAATAAAATCCAATATTTCTCGGGCATTGAAATGGTACTCCTACGCGTAGGTCGATATTTTACTTCGTTTTTTCAATTACCAGTTTAACGAAAGTTGAGTCTCAAGGCCAAATAATTTCTCAAAGTAATGAATAAATCACGGACCACTTTTGGCATGTTCTATTGGCATGGTGACATTCATCTCATTGTCATTTTACAGGGCATCAGGTCTTCTCTTTGCCAAAATAATGGACAGCTCGGTGTCGATCGTGAGCAAGTATGTTAGCCCGTTAATTTATTTATTTATTAAAATACCCTCTGGGCCGGAAGGCATTACAGGGGGGGGGGAGCACATACATGAAAGCCAAAATAGTAAAACAGTAATAATTGTCGACTATATTAAGTATAAAACAAACAACAAAAAACACAACAGGTCATGGGTCATTGCTAAAATTGTTAGCGATGTAGTTTCTAAACAGGTTAGTATCAGGTGTAGTAGCAATCACCCCGGGGATATGTTCCCATTCCTCGGCTGTGCGAAGTAAAAAGAAGACTGAAACGTTGTGGACAATGACCTTGGAACTCCACCTTTGTACTAATGGTCAAGACGGAATGAAATGTAAAAGGAGGAGTAATCATCTGATTGCGTAGGAGAGGATTATGAAAATGCATTTTATGAAATAGACATAGGCGTGAAATTCCACGGCACAAGAAAGAAGTGGTAAACCTAAACTCTTTTTCATTGATGTGACCCTAGCAGTACGATGGTAGTTTGAAAGAATCAAACCGGCTGACCTATTGCAGTGACTAGAGCATCGTGAATATGCAGCCTCCCAGACGTAGGCTGCATATTCTAATTTAGGCCTGATTAATGTTTTGTTGAGGATCAATGTTAGTGAAGAGGTGAAAGTGAAACGTTGCGTTTTAAGTAGCCCAACATTCAGTTACCACGGGTAGTAAATGACTGAATGTGGGGTTTTCATTAAAGGTTATTTGTTTAAAAGCACCTGAAAATAAAAAAATACAAATGGAAACAGTCGCGTTGGGACTTCCGTGTCCAAAAAATAAATTTTACGCAGAAAACAAATTAGCAGCAATATTGACGGCGTGAGATTCATTTGAAGTAATGCGCGCAAAGTCAATTACGTCACGGAATGGTCATTCGCTCTTTCCAACTCAACGTGAAGGGAAAGTCAATCCGCCTCTTTCTCATGCGCCTGAAATGCCGACTAAAACTACCGACTAAATCGCGTCTCGCGCCGTCAATACTGCTTTATTTTTTTCTAGTATAATTAATTTGTTTTACACGCGTGTCCCAACCAGACAGTTTAAAACAAATTTGCCACTGAAGTGCTAACAGGGACTATTTTTGGGTTTGCGAGACACTCTCATATGTTCATATTTACTAGTGTTTAGTTTCATAACCCATAATTCACACCTACGAGATAGAGTTAATATCAAACTGATGTACAGACAGGTTAAAATCATGACTGGATTCACAGTAAATTACACAGTCATCGGCGAAAAGACAAATGTATGAAGACACATTAGTGGTAAGATCGTTAATATAAATTAAAACTTGTAGGAGGCCTAAAACCGACCTTTGAGGAACTTCAGTAATGGCAGACACAGATGGAAAGCTTTCGTTGTTAATTGTTTCAAATTGCAAATGGTTACTCAGGAAAGATCGAATTTATGAGAGAAGGTTAGGGTCGATTTTAAATTTGGCAAGTTTTACAAGTAATAGCTTGTGACACACTTTATCGAAAACCTTAGCGAAGTCTAATAAAATGCAGTCCACCTGGAAGCCTCGGTCTAGAATAGAATGAGTGTCATGAGCGAAGGACACGAGCTGAGTTTCACAAGATGACGATTTACGAACTCCGTGATGTGCGTCAGTGACGAAATGATTCGACTCTAGGAAATGTACAAGATGGGAAAATAAAATGTGTTTCAGAAGTTTACAATGTATGCTTGTTAATGAAATGGGACGATAGCTGTTAGGGGAATGTTTATGGCCACCTTTTGGAGTTGGAACCACCTTCTCCACTCGCCAATCATTAGGTAAAATACCTTCCTGCAGCGACTATTGAAAGAATTTGGAAATTATAAGGGACGATTATAATTTAGTGTTTTTCAAACATATTAGAATGAAATCCGTCCACTTTTGATGATGATGATAACTTCAGTTCATCTTCAATTTTAGCAATACCAGCAGATCAACAAAGATAGCTTCTATTGGCACCGATGTTTCTAGCGTGGCAATATGCTGTTTCGTCATTAGATATTTTAAGTGGTTCTAAGGGACTCGGTTGTAAGGAATCGCAAGTGCGTGAACAGCCCTTTACGGAGAAGTTTTGTGACAAGGCGCGTATCGAAGAACTCTGATATTACGTTATTTATTACAAGTTCCTCTTAGTTACAAGTTTTACAAATATGAACCTAATTCTCAATCAATAATGTGGGGGCAAAACAAAATTCTCAGTCAACGGCACTTCACGTGATATAGCCGCAAGCGTGGCGGAGTTGGAAACGCACATAGATGGCACGCGGAGGACTGGGGATCAAACTCCGCTTGACTCGGTTTCTTATTTTGTAATTCTATACTAGAATGGAAAACTTCAGCTCATCCTCGGCTCTCATTATCATCCTCAGTTAGGAAAAGAGATGAACGGCATCCATGAGAGGATCAAAACAAGAAATTATATATTTAAAAGAAGGAAGATAAGAACATTTCAGAGAGCGAAGAAATGGAAAACAATTAGCAATAGTGAAGCAAAACACTGAATGCAGTTGAGTTGACGTCATCACGCTAATAAACCATTTCTGCTATCGTCATTGCTAAAGATCAAGCCTTTCAACTCGGCGTCTTGCGGAGCGTCGCCGCATGAAGTGATGATGCAGATGCCGGTGTCTCGTACTCCCCCTGTAGCTGTTCGTAGCAGTATCGCCAACTGTAGCGGCTGGTTCCCCTCGGAGCTCTGGTCGTCACCATGCGTCGTAACCCAACTCTGGCTTTCGCCGCTGCTTGTTTTCTCGCGTTCGCCGTTTCCTGGAACGCGCTCGTTCCCTTCCTTTTCGTCTTTTCTTTGTAAGGTTGTCGTCCGATTCCCCGGGCTTCTGTCTCCGGATGACCGTGACACAGCAACGCATAGCTCTCGGCAGAACCGGTTTACTCCACTCACATTTGGCTGGGGATTTGAAGATCGGGAGAGGTAACTGAGGAAGCCTGGAAGGGGTGCGCCGCCACTGTTCGCTGCATGCCGATCGTCCCTGCGGTGCTAGTCCACACCGCATCCTGGGAACGCCGCCGACAAGGGTCGAATCCGGGTTCAAAGTCCGGACCATGTCAGCGCGCCGTCGCCCGCGCCCACGTCGCGGCCGCCACCACCGCGAACGTCCGTCGTGACCAGTTTCCCGCGCCCAAAGCCCCCCCCCTTCCCATCTCCCGTCATCCGTCGCCTCAGCTTGCCGCGCACCAGACAGGCGGGAGCCTCTTGTCTCCCATCGTGGGTGGTCTCTCGCTGGAGCTCAGCTCCCCGTTCGGCTCTGCCGCAGTACCTGCAGGGCCTCGGGCGCCGACGCTGTCCGGGAGGGGGTCCTAGGATGTCCACCGCCGACACCGCCATTGTCTTCAAAGTGAGTATCGAGGGAGGAGGCACTCGGGCACCAAACTTCAAATGTGCCGTCCTCGCCATGGAGGGGACCGAAAACGAGTCCCCAGGCGCCGGCGTCCGGTTGTCCATCAGATGGGGGCTGACGAGACCCCACACCATCCCCCTGAAACCAAGGCTCGGGGGTCATGAAGGTCAGTAGTGGAGGTTGCGGAGATGACCCAAATACCACACGGGAGCTCAGCCGAGGGTCGCCAACAATGGCGATCACCCTTGATGATCGCAGCCAGGGTGTCAAACGAGGCAAGCCCACGGGGACCGATCATTCGCCGGGAGGCTCGACCAGGTAGCGCACAATCTAGAAGCGGGCCCAGAGCGCCACCGCTCACGGCGCGCACGGGCACTAAGTCACACACAATACACCAAAATTCAAAGTCCCTTCCACCCCAGTGTTCCAGACAGAAAAACAAACGCTAAAAAATCGCAGCACTGAATATCAGACAGCGTGACGAAACCAAATCATCAGCTCAGTGGGCATGCTACAAGGTGCAAACGAAGCCTTTGATTCTAAAACTCTAAGGCATACACTCATCAAGGTCGTCACGCTACATGTTCAAAAGATGTACCCAAAAATAAAACTTATCATCAGCTCAGGTAGCATGCAACAACACTAAACTATTGTCGAAATGTATAGTCATTAGACAACCATTGTTCTTTTACAAGACAACCCAATCGCTCTCTACTAAAATGTTACGTAATCTACGAGAGCGCTAGAGAATCGCTTCTCCGACAACAGAATTCACCTTCCTCACAGCTAAAATCCCTTGTGATGAAAACACAAAACATCAACACAAAAGATAACCGTCTGCACGTCACAAGCAGCTACAAATCCTACACCGTTCGCGAGGTGCGATACACAATGACCAAACGAACAAAACCTGCCGGTAACAGTACCAATTAACATTACGCACATTCACGTAGACATCGTTCGCGACACTTACGCCACAAGCAAGTTATGACTACGCTACGCATCATGCCATCATCGGTTTGGAAAACCACCACCCCGAGAGCGCCTGTCCCGCGGTACCGGCCATTGAGGCCAGCACAAGGGAACAACGTTTTGATATGCCGGATGGTGCGCCCAGCAAGTCTATTGGACGTCTTTCTTACAAGGCTCTGTCCACAAAGTCTGGCCATGTACCAGAGGTTGCCGCGTCACTGTTCGGGGATAATCTCCAAACAAGAGCGACGAGCGACAAACGAGGTACACACCGAAGTGTAGTGGAGTAACCACTGTGAGTTCTGGCCCTGCACAAGATCGAAAGTTGCGATCAACGCATTGATGCACATTCAAGTTCTCCCCCGGCCAAGCCACAACACCGCATAACTCAAAGTCTTCTTGTGATTGTAAAGCCTGGCCAAGTATGAACAATATAAGCACCCCGCACGCGCCTTTTATATCCCGCGCTACAAGTACGACACCGAAGTGCTATATAATGTAACCGACCGATCTTGGAAATGGACGAGTTAATAAACTACATTTGCTTTGCATAAATAGTTTCCGCAGCGTCGAAGTGTTTGCCGCCTTTACGGCTGGATTCCAACATCCGCTATCTATTCATGCAAAGGCTGCAGTTTGTGCAGCGAAGGGCTGACCTAATGCACAACAGTTATAGACCGCCGACGGCCATTCCGCTGCCCAATTCCGAGGTTCCCCTGACACCAGCCGACGGGAACCGTACGTTTTCCCGAGCCTCCCGCGCATCTGTACAGGATAAAACTATGAACAACTTGTCCCATTATCGCAAGACCGCCACTTCTCCCGTGAAGCTTTTCGCTACACGAGAACGGCTCCTTCTTCACTTGCCGTCTCTCCCACTTAACTCTCACCCGTTTTCCCTCCGCACGCCTTCGCGTCCCAACGCGTACACAAACACGGCGAAGAACCGGTACCATGCCCTGCGGCAACGCAGGGCACGTATCTTCACCAACCCTTCTCCGGGCATGGGGACACCAACTCGGGAGTAGTCTCCGCCCGAAGCGCAAACTCCAATATGGCGGTGTGAGGGTCCGGCAAAAACTGCACGCAATTAAGCGGGATCAACCTCACGACTCTACAGCCAGGGACGAACAGAACATGACAATTGCGTCAACCTGGACCCCACGGAGCATTACACAAAGCCACTGATAAGGTGGGCACGGAAACTCGGTGGCTCTCGGAATTCCGATGCTTTCACACCAGGCATCTTGTATCTGGCAACGCTTGGGGGATTAGTCCCAAGGTGTCACCTCTGGCCGCAAAGTACTCAAAACCGCGCCGACAGCTCAAACAAGGCCAGCTGAGAGCGAGCGTGCAGTAAAACTAGAACGCTAAGCTCCCCTCGGACAAAATTCAGCTCGGGAATAATTTCCCAATTCAATCCGTGCAACCGCCGTCTACAATGGAAGTAGTATTGACATACTCCCACAGCGAACCCTTTCTGACGCGAGCAAACGAAAACAGTCAATCCAAGACACTGCAACGATACGCGAACAAAGACGGCTGCGTGCGTCACATCACCCAATAAATGAGCTGACATCTCACCGATCGGACGTGGACGGCCGGAGGCGTAGTTGGGGCGACAGAACACCCGACACTGCAGGCCTCAAAGGGGCGGGAATATCCACGCACACTGAACATTTGCGCGGCATCAAGAGGCTGAAGGATAAACCTGCCAGCATCCGACGGCACAGCTAAACAGTGGATTAAGGCGCTCCAAGCCACATGGGATAAACTCCTGGTCGTCTAGGACAGAGGATTGTCAGCAAAGACAACGTCTAGGTCCGCGCTTCCTGAGCAAGCAAACGATCATGTCGGATCTCGTGCGGCGTTGTTACAACGAGGATTGCCCCCCAAAAACGTGCGGAAGCAATGCCCCAATCCAACCGGAAACACGCCAGGAATCGGAACTGTAGCCTGAATGTAAATCAGACCCCACGTTGGGCGTAAATCATGTAGGGTTCATGTCCGATTACCCGGGCCCCTGTCTCCGGATGAACGTGACACAGCAACGCATCGCTCTCGGCAGAACGGGTTTATTCTCTTCAGATTCTGCTGGGAGATTTCAAGTTCGGGATGGTAATCGAGGAAGCCTGGAAGGGGTGCGCCACCACTGTTCGCTGCATGCCGATCGTCCCTGCGGTACTAGTCCACACCGCATCTATAGGAACGCAGCCGTCAAGGGTCGAACTCCGGGTTCTAAGTACGGACCATGTCACCGGGCCGTCGCCCGAGCCGACGTCGCGGCCACCACCACCACGAACGTCCGTCATGGCCCGTTTCCCGCGCAAGAGTCCCCCCTTCCCATCTCCCGTCGTCCGTCGTCCCAGCTTGCCGCGC
The DNA here is from genome assembly GCA_037355805.1 of Ixodes ricinus. NCBI lineage: Eukaryota > Metazoa > Arthropoda > Arachnida > Ixodida > Ixodidae > Ixodes > Ixodes ricinus. Next base: position 37,420 of record JAZHYW010027698.1, read on the forward strand.
ACCAGACAGGCGGGAGCCTCTTGTCTCCCATCGTGGGCGGTCTCTCGCTGGAGCTCCCCGTCCGGCTCTGCCGCAGTACGTGCAGGGCCTCGGGCGCCGACGCTGTCCGGGAGGGGGGTCCTAGGATGTCCACCGCCGACACCGCCAATGTCTTCGAGGTGAGTCCCGAAGGAGGAGGCACTCGGGCTCCAAACTTCAAGGGCGCCGTCCTCGCCGCGGAGGGGACCGAAAACAAGTCCTCAGGTGCCGGCGTCCGATTGTCGACCAGATGGGGGCTGGCGAAACCCCACGTCTTCCACCCGTAATAATCGTCACCGGAACGTGACACTCCCTCTGAGTTCGAGAGCTTCACCATATGAAGTTTCTTCACGGAGGCAACATCCTCGATGGCTTGCTTTTCTGATCGCGGTACATTCGGAATCACCATTATACTTGGTCCTTAGCACTCACGCACGTATGTCGTTTCCCAATTCCAAAATTAATATTGCCCACATCACGAAAACAAACCGTGGCTACTCTATCCCGTTCCTAATTACACGTACAAATCACACATGGGCAACGCACCCTTGTCCTGACCGAAATCAACAACAACAAGAAATCTTATTGGATCTCATTAACATTGCGCCCTGCCTTAACGAACAAATATTCCCCGACGGCTTAGCTCTATATGCGACTTAAGAGGTCTGCTCCCACATTTCCTTTCCCTTAATGAATTCTATGTGAAAGCCCTGTTACTGTAATGATAACCTCCATTGCATTATGCAACTTTTGGAGTGCTTCGCTTTTTTCAAAAATTTTAAAGCTCGGTGATCCGTTTGTATGCGAAGTTTTCTGCATATAAGAAGAGCCTAAATCGCTCCGCAGCCCAAACAATCGCCAGACACTCTTTCTCTGCGGTAGCATAATTTTTCTTCGATTTTCCCAGCGTTCTGATTGCAAATACCATTGAATGCAGCAGTTCTTCACTTTCCTGGAGCAATACTGCACCCAGGTATAAATCAGATACGTCAGTCCGCAGAACGAATTCCTTGTCAGGATCTGGCGCCAACAGGATGGGTGGTCTCAATAAGCAGTCCTCCAGTTTCTCGAACGATTCCTCCTGGGCTCACCTCCATTCAACTTGATTTCGTTCTCCTTTTTCGTGAGCTCCAGGAGTGGTGTGCCAAGATCCGCGTAGTTTGGGACAAAATCGCGGTAATACCCGGTTAGCCAAAAAACAACTTCACTTGACGTTTTGTCACCGGCCTTGGCGCGTCTTGGTCCTTCCAAGGATCTCCGTTTGGGGCACGATTCATCCTCTGCCCAGCTCATGACAGAGGAAGGTCGTCCTTGTAAATGCGATCTCGCATTTCTTCGGCCGAGCTGTGATCTTGGCATCTTGCAAACGAGCAAAAACTGTCTGCAGCGTCCTCGTTTTTTGCGTCCATGTATCCAAGGCGATGAGAACGTCATCGATGTAATGATGAGCCTCCGGGATTCCATAAAGCAGCATTGTCATCAGTTTGGTGAAGGTAGCGGTGGCAGCCTTGAGCCCAAAGACATGAACCTAAACTGGAAAAGTTCACTACTCGACGAGAGCGCTGTCTTCTTGACAAAACCCTCCATCGGGATCTGCCAATATCCCTCCGCTTGATCCAGCTTAGAGAAAAACTTCTTCCGGTCATCCTTGGTGAAGGTTACGTCTAGCCTTGTAATCGACTCTGCGTCTACCTTCAGCACGTCGTTAATCTCCTGTAATCGACGCAAAACCTGTTAGAGCTGTCTGTCTTTCCAACGATCGCAACCGGCGCATTAAACGGTGATGTGCACCGTTCATCAATGCCCAGTTGGAGCATTTCCGCAGTCTCCTTTTTGACTGTCTCTTGGACGGAAAGTGGCAACGCATGTTGCCTTATCCGCACAGAGCTCCTCGGTGGTCAATTTCAGGGCGCACGTGATCAAGTTAGTCTAACCTGGAAGATCTAAAAATAAGCTCTTACACTGTTCGATCAACCTCCACACATCATCTGTCTCTTCTTATCCTGGTCATCGTTGATCATTTACTCTTTCCAGTCATGTATATTCACTTTATCAGGCGTCGATGCCTTGTTGTCCTCTCCAGCAAGTGTAGCCTCGCCAAGGTCCTGCGTTGCCGCACTGCAGCTTGACTATACTTCGATCGACCTCGAACCTCTCTTGGTATCTCTTGATCATATTCGCGTGGAACACCTTCTTTCGTCCTCGAACATTGAGCTCGTAGTCCACTTTGGTATTCCTGTCGGATACTACAAATGGTCCTTTCCACTGCATTATCAGCTTGTTGTGGTCGCTCTGTAGGAAAATTAGGGCCAAGTTTCCTTTTTTCAGCTGACGGTTGACGCTCTTTTTGTCACAGTGCTCATTATGCTTGATCTTGGCGTTTTCCAAGAAGCGTTGAGTCAACTCACATCTTCTTTCTAGTCTCTATCGTAGCTCCAGTACGTGACCGTAGGACGTCCTCACGTCTTCTTCAAGCGCATCGTTGGACCAGATCTCCTTAAGGATGCCCAAAAGTCCCCAAACTCTTGTACATATTGTTTGTCAAATGGTGAAAACTTCAAGCTTGCCTGTGGCACTTCTCTGTAGGCGTACAGTAGTCCCGGTAGTTACCTGTCTTAGTCCTTGAGCCTCTCCTGACACATTCGTTTTATCATCTGTTTGATGGTTACATTTAATCTTTCCACCAGCCCGTTCCCCATCAGATGGTAGAGTATAGTCATGAGATGTTTTCATGAACCGCAGCCGGCTTACCTCTTTCGTGAGGTCCGACGTGAAGCAGGAACCTCCATCGCTAAGGACCTCATTTGAAATTCCACACCTAGAGAACATTTCTACCAAGGCTTCCGCCACTTTCTCCGTGCCGATGCTTTTGATTGGAAGAGCATCTAGGCATCTTGTGGCAACGTCCAACATTATCAGGATATATCAGTTGCCAGAACACGCTTATCCCAAGGGGCGCTTTGCCCACTATTCATTTTGGCACAGTGCGCTGGCTACACATCGCAGGAACGCACGTACCTCTTGATGTCACTCTGCATGCCCAGCCATAAGAACTCTTCAGCCGTTAGCGCGAGCGTGTTTTTCATGCCTTGGTGGCCTGACATGATACCATCATCTGCCATTGCCAGGACTGTTGGTTGGTATCTTGCTGGGGGAGCCAACAGCTCTATACTTCTCTATGTTCAAATGTACAGCTCCGAAAGAGCAGGTTGGTCTTGATCATTATTTCATACTTTGTATGACACTTGTGTTTCTTCACCCCCTTTCCAACCTTGTCGAATCATTTCCTTAAAAACGCATCGTCCCTCTGCCGTGTCAAAAGCTTCTTGACGGTCTTTTGAAGAATCGGAACCTGTGGCTCAGGTTTGTTCTCGCTCTTATTCTTCCTTGTCTCTCGAAGTCTAGCGATACCTGAAGGCGTAATTATCAATCCCAAATCCGTGTTTTCCGAGTCGTCCGGAGAGGCTTCCTTAAGGTCCTCTCTGGTACTTCGTCTTTCTTGTCCAGCTGGTGGCCAACACCCTGGACAGTTGGTGTCTTCATCTCGTCGCTTCTTTGTTGATCGCATTCCCAATATCGGTTCGGATCGTTGGGATCTCTCACTTACGGAACGTTGCCGAGCACTAAGTCGGATAGGGGATTGTTAATGCACTTCACCTCGACTTTTCCTGCCAGAAAGGGTGTGTTGATTTCAATTTCTGCCTCAGGCAAGTATTTCACTGTTTGGTTCAGTAGATATACGGGGTTACACTTTCCAGTGTAGCACCCAACGGGCACCAAGTTCTTTCTTACGACTACTGTATTGCAGCCGGTGTCCCGTAGTACCGTAACTTTTCGCTCGCCAATGCGGCCTTCAACCACAGGCATGTCCTTCACCAGAAACCTTGGTGGCCTCCCTACCGCTGCGTTAATCACTGGTATTTTGTCGCCATTACTTAATGTGAGGTAGGTCTCGTTTGGTTTGCTTGCGGTTTCGTCGGAGGCTGTCCACAGGCAAGAAGCCTGTGGTTTATCGCCAGCTCTCAAGGTTCATTTGTCGGACTTGTGCCCCTTCCGGCCGTAGTGCCAACATGTCGATGGTCTATAATATTGTTTCGACCCTGAAGATTATCTGTTTTGTGTCCTACCTTATTGCATAAAAAGCATTGGAGGACCCTCCTTGTGTCTTTTTTGAAGGTGTTAGGGAGTGTCCTTCGACTGGTCTTCGGGTCTGCTCTTTCTACCTTTGCTTTTAAATTGCTTGGTTGAGTCTACGCTTTCAGAAAAACGTAGGCTTTATCAACCAAATCATCTAGGGTCCAGCAGTCTCGATCTTTGAGAAAGACCATCAGCTTGCTAGCGCGAGTTGTCATGAGCATTTTCTCCCAGAGCGCCTCGAAAATCTTCTCGATTCCTGCTACTTCGATCCACCTTTCGAAGTACCACGTCAACCTGGCTGCAAATTGTTTCCTTGTTTCCCCGTCCCCGGGTTTCGCCTCACTGAATCTTTCGCGATAACCCTCTTTCGTATACCGGAAACTTTGAAGCACCGCCAGTTTCATCTTTGCATAATCCATCGTATCCGCAGAGGTATGCGACCGAACACAGTCAGGACTTCTCTTGTTTGACACAGACGTAAATTGGTTGCTCACTTGTTTGTGGTCATCCGCGCCCGGAGGCCGTACGTTCAAACCTCTGCAGATACGCGTCGAGATCGCCGCGCGTCTCATTTTAATGCGGTATCTGTTTGTGCTGGACTGACCCTATGACTTCGTCCAGTCGAACCGCCTTCTTCCCTTCGCCTTGTGCTTGGCGATTTCCTATTTCCTGGGCCGTGTTTCTGAGTTGTAGTGGTCCCCGTTTCTTATTCAGTCGGGCACATTCCACTTGACATGCGCGTTCTTGCGCTGCACATGCGCGTTCTTGCGCCAGGTGCTCTTCCCTCTCCGGCTCACGTGCCTACAGCCTTTCCTCTATTTGAATGTTTTTCTCCCTCTCAACCCAGATCTTAAGCTCCTCTGTAGGGTATCCTAGTTCCCTTCCAGCCACCATCAATTTATCAATATCTACAACCCCGGACCCAGTAATGATCGCCAACTCTCTCCTCCGGGCCAACGAAATTAGGCCAGTGGATTAATGGAATCCTGGTAGGCTCTCCAAATTGTCATCATCAGTGGGGAAAAGAAAGAAACGACATCCACTAGAACATCAAAAAAGAAATTATATATTTACAAGAAGTAAGATAGGAGCATGTAAGAAGCGAAAAAAAAATAGAAAAATAATGAGCAATAGTGAAGCAAAAAGTGAAGAAAAATACTGAAGGCAGTTAACTTGACATCATCCCGCTAATAAACCGTTTCTGCTACCGTCCTTGCATTAAGTTCAAGCCTTTCTACTCAGCGTCTTGCGGAGCTTCGCCACATGAGGTGTGATGGAGATGCCGGTGTCTCGTACTCTCCCTGGAGCTGTTCGTAGCAGTCGTCGCCGACCGTAGCGGCTGGACCCCCTCAGAGCTATGGTCGTCACCGTGCGTCGCGGCCCAACCCTGGCTTTCGCCGCTGCTTGTCTTCTAGCGCTCGCCGTTTCCTGGAACGCGCTCGTTCCCTTCCTCTTTCTTCTTTTCTTTCACCAGTAATAATCGTCACCGGAACGTGACAGGTTCTGGTTTTCAACATTCATGAGCTTACCGCGCGTACAAAATCAGCGGTAACGGGCTGCTTGGTGACAGTCGCACTTCCGTCTCCAACGCAAGGTGCTGGTACTATTTTCGTTAAGATTGGAGGCCCAAGGTCGTCTTAATAAATGTTTATCTTCAGTTTCACATTAATTTTCTAATATTATTCGTAACTATAATATTTTAAAATCGCTCAACAAGAAAGTGTTCATATCACGCCTGGGTGTCTGACACGGCAGTCTAGTGTTTCCTAAAAGATCGGTACCGCTGCAAGACAATTTCAAATCCTTGATGCATGTTTTATTTTGTAAGATAGACAACCTTACCCTCCCCAAAGTACACACAACAGCCATATCGCAGGTAGGAAAATTTCTTGCAGGGAAGAAATTATCTAAGGAGGCTAAATGTGTAAACCACTCGAAAGCTTCATATATTCGTTTCCAGCTAGAATAGATTTACTGATGGTACATTTTTTTTCTTGACGCTTTTTGATTTCGATTGCGAAAGCAACCCCAAAAGTATCTTGTTGTTGTCGCACCTTTCCGGAGAGGAATACTAAGACCTTGTAAGCAATTTTAGGCACCCACCTTAAAAGCCGAATTCTAGGATCGGAGACATATACGTTAAGACGATGGCATAACCTAATTCGACGTTGCGGCTTCTTTCCTCGTGCACTTAATAATAATTTATTTATTTTCGGAAAACACTACAGCGCCGAAGCAATGCAGCAGGGGATTGGGAATATATGAAACATCACAAATAGTACAGCTAATTAGCACACAACAGAACACTAAATATGATTATCAATGAAGCTAATGTAATTGCGCACGTCTCAGCAGGCAACACCTAAATATAAAATGTATAAAAAATATAAAAAATAACGCAAATCATTGACACGTAACAGCCAAAAAAGTTAGTTCATAATGCACTGATCATCTTAACAGAAAAATGAATCACTACGGATAATACGGCATCTGGAAGCAGGACATTCAACTCAGATATGTTTCGTGGAAAGAACGAAAACGTTTGTTACGTTAAAACGTAACAACATTTAAAGCTGGGCTAACCTCTTTTTTCGTTTATCAGTGCTTGCCATACGACTAGCAACCCACTGCTGCGTATGAAGGCTACTGCGGATCGCAAAATTGTTTTTTTTTTTCCTATTTTGGAAGACCCGAACATTTTTTTTAATTTATTGGATATTTTTTTTCCCGCAGAAGAGGTTTAAGTAAGGACAGAATATTGGGGTGATAGTTTCTTCCGAGGCGCGACAAAGATGGTGAGGTCAGAATATGTCATTTGTGTTTCGTCTTGCGGTGTTCTAAGAACTGTTGTCCCAGAAGTGGTAGACAAGCCATATAGAGGGCGTCGCGGTAAATATTGAAGTTTTATGCCTACCACTCTCCCAAATGCACAAGGCGTAACTCTTACCAATTATTCAAGGCTTTAACCAAAGGCGCGCGTTACAAAGTGCAGTGATGTAGACGACAAAACCACAATAAAAAGACGCACATTTGTAATATGTGACTGTAAGTTTATTAACAACTCATAACGATTCATGATATGCGCTCTTCGAAAATATTCCGCTTTAGTTATATTTCTAACTTGGGAACCGACACAGCAAAGTGTATCTTCTATAACTACGAAATACTCTCATGCCAACAAGATCAATTTTGTGGATCCAACATGCTAAAGTGAGGTCGCATTTTGCATTCCAACATGCACGAAATAAACAGAATACGACACAGCAACCCTTGACAACTCATGGTGTGGTGTCTGAGTCAATCAACGGAAACCTGTTGCGTCTGTTAAAAATTATTGCAGTAAGATACCAAGCCTTCCTAGAAAACTTGAACGTGAATGGTCCTCTTTTACAGGAAGAAGATTTGATAATCCTGCCTTACTGATAGGAGTGGCTTATCGCCGATTCACTGCATGAAGTTTGTGTCAACCAAATTCAAACTCGATATTAATACACAATCACGTTGAAGCATTTACTTTTACTCCTACCGAAAAAGCGCCACTCAGATAGCACTTAAAACAACTGACCCGAATAAGCTACGCTGCGAAGTTAAATAAACTTCCGCGTTTATGTATTGTATTATTATCATTGTTTATTATCAAGTCTTCTTGTTCCAAACTTGACGGCCCATTAAGCATTGCACCAGACCAAATTGTTGCAATAATCATTACATTATAGCAACGAAGACAAATTCTGTGTGTTATTTGCTCGACAAAACGTTGCTTGCTTACTGAAAAAAAAAAAAAACGAAGTGTCACCGCGGTATTTCCCCTAACTTTCCAGGACAGCAAACACATCAAATTTCGCATCTGTTGGAGGAGCGGGCTCAACGAAAACAAGTGTTTCATGCGCTCAAATAAGCCACTCCACCTGCGGATATTCCATATGTGCTGATGTTCGGCTTTTAGAGCATAGCTATATATTCTACGTGAATAAAATCCACGTGTGGTATCGTACAGGTACTGTTAGGCCGAAAACGTCAGGATTCCTTTAGGCTATCTATTACCTGTATCTTGCGCCGTTACGTTCAGTCCACCCTACGGCTTCCACTGGAACAGTAGTGGGAGGAGGTCGATACTTTGCAACTCAGCGAACTTCCCGACTGCTGGGTAAGTGGTTACTAGGCTTCGGGGTAAGCTGTTACATATGCTTTCGTGTTTTTTTTTTTTTTTGTTAAGTTCAATGAGTCTTTAAAGTATCAGCTTCCTTCGGGAACAACTAATTGTAGGCGGTGAGGTTTTTTTTTTTCTCTTAAAGGGAGGGTGTTTTAGCGGAGGTTTACGAAATAGGTTATCTAATCGATCTACAATTTTCGAACTACTATCGATCTACAATCGAACTACAATTTTGTTTAATTTTATTCATCAAGCATAAACTTGAAGGAACTTATGAAGCACTCACGAGCGCCTTGTCAGCTCACGGTAGCAAGAAGTGATGTCTCAAAAACAAAAACGATGTATCGTATTTTTCGCACTGTTTTCCGAAAACCGGCTCAAAGACCGCACGCAACTTGGTTTTACACACAGCACGTATTTTCCAATCGCTGCATTATAAGCTCCAAAAGAAGCTTGTATCCTACGTAAGTTATTAGTAACATACTCTGTCACTCTCAAAATCTTTCACGTCTTGTCAAAAATATCTATCCTGAAAGAACACATCCTTGCAGACTCCGCACCTGCAGATAGTGCACCCATCGTAAACATTCAAATGCTAAACATGTATAGTCTGCTCACGCGAAAACTAGACAATATATAATCATAAAGCTTCACAAAAAAAAAGTGTCGTTGGGATTTTGAACAATAGTAGTGACTGCGACCTGGTTCACGGGAACAAAGCCACGCTGGCAGAATTGATTCTTCTTTGTGGGGTCGTACATGTTATAAAAATAAGCTCCGAAAATATGAAAGAGCAAGCCCCAACAGGTTTTGCCATTTCCGTTCAATAAATACAATGGCAGGAAAATTCATTCGAGAGATTACACCCGGAGAAATTCGATTATTAAATTACTCAAAATATTTCAGATGGAAGGGTGCTCTGTGCTAGCTCAAAGCTAGCTCGTGTATTAAAAAGAAGGACGGTTGTTGGCGAACATTGAGAAAATCAGGCGTGACCGTATTGTTTGAAACACCTTGTTATTTTTAGAGCGCAGCTTTTAGGCGCCCGTTTCGGGCTTGAGCAACGTCGGCGTCGGCGTCGGCGTTGCCGTCGCCGTCGCAATCGGCGTAACCGCCCGAGGTCACGTGACCTCCCCCCCCCCGAGGTCACTTGACCTCCCCCGAGGTCACATGGCCCAGGTCATGTGACCCCCCCTTCCCGAGATCACGTGAACCCCAGATCACGTGGTCCCCCAGGTCACGTGACCCCCCGAGGTCACTTGATGATGATGACGATGACGATGCGGATGCCGATGACGTCATCAGTGACGTCACTGATGACGTCATCGGCATCCGCATCGTCATCGTCATCATCACTGATGACGTCACCAGTGACGTCACTGATGACGTCATCGGCATCCGCATCGTCATCATCATTGATGACGTCATCAGTGACGTCAAGTGACCCCCCTGAGGCCATGTGACCCCCTTCCCCCCTTCCCCCGAGGTCACTTGGCACCCCCCGTACCCTCCTCCTCCTCCTCAAGAGCTGCGCTCTAATTCGGCATTACAGGGAGTTGTAAACGGCTATCACTTTTTATTTACAAAACGTACTATCTGGTTCTTGCGTGATATAGATTTAAAAAGAGTTCCCCGGGCAGTTCTTTTCATGAAATCTAAAAACTCTTAAGGAAGCCGAAAATTCTTACGCTAGTTTTTTTTTATTATAATTTTTTGGAAATGGCGTGTCAACAAGGTATACACGGTTATGTGTAATGCGTACTTTAAATGGAGTAAATTTTAGAGATAAAACAGATTATTTAATTGCACTAGCTTAATATTCAACAGGACGATCAAGTATAACACTGAGCACTCATACAAACTGTTGATACAGTTTTTTATAGTATGTACTAAATTGTACACCTGGGTTTTTACTTACTTATTTATTTGATTGTTTGCCCCTGTACGCGCGACTTTTACTTCACACACAGACACACACACGCACAACAAACACACACAAACACACACACACATATATATACATATGTATTTGGCATTATTATAGGCAGCATAAAATCATAAAAGGAAGTTGATAGAGTTAAATCAAAATGGGAGGCGCAAAATAAATTAATGTTTAAGCTTTTTTTTATTTGTAGTTCTTAAGCCTCATCATCAAAACTGGGTTGACAATAAGAACTCATTATCGAAAGGCACCTCACAAAGAAGAACTATTTAGTTCAAAGATGTAATTTTGTTTTAGAGTATTTGGCAATTGACAATTGAGAATATGTTTTGCCATCCCCAGCGTTGTGCAATATTGAAACATATGCCATTGAAAAAGAAAATAATTTTAGAACCTAAAATTATTTACTGAAGGCTTTTAAATTTCATGCTTAAAATTACCTCACCGGGTCACCGGAGAAAACCGAGAGGTGTTACCTGCGGAGCATAAATTAGCCGCGCTTTGAAGAGCTGATAAACGAATATGGAAACTAGCCCTCTGCGATAAAGGAGAGGCGCAAAATTGTCAGACGAATCCGTGATCAGAATGAGCATTTATAAAGGCAATTTGCAGAATCTGTAATAAAATACCAGCAGGCGCAATGCTCCGAGATCGAACCTAAAGCTCTGCTTCACACCGTGTTGTGTAAATGCCACACTTTGTCGGGATTATCACATCAGCACGAAAGGGCATAAAACGAAATCGAATTTTGATTCGCATAAAGATTGAGGCCGGCAGATTCATATCATACACCTTCACAGCTTGCCATAGTTTCTGGTTAAATGTCTATATATTGCAACTCTGAGTTCATTCGTTAGCTGCAGAAGTATTAGTTTTCGGTCGGAGAGACCCGGTACAAATACATTTTACATACATATTAACAGTTTGGTCGTACAATTATTGGGTACAATTCAGAATACAATCTGCCATAAAGTTATCGTGAGCGCGTTGGTGTTTATTAAATTGTTAGAAATAATAAACAAAAAAGACGGACAAGTCTTTTTTGTTTTTAATCCACCATAGTTAGCGATCTTTGTTGGGCTAGTTGGTTCATGGTACCCAGTAAACTTGTATGCCCAAACAAAATGCACGAATGCGAAGGCGTTGACGAGTACAAGCGGTTGTCATTGCCCACTCTCTTGTGTTAGTCGAGCCTTTGTGTTTGTGCATACAAGTTTACTCACTCTATCATGCGTTGCGAGGTACAAGAAATAATGCTACGAAACTATGTGTGCTTCATTTTCCTAATTATTCAACTAATTTATATCAGGTAATTCGACAAGGACATCACTGCGTTTTGATAGAATAAAATTTACAGTCGACATTATTTCTAATCTAATTCGTCGGTAGGGGGAATGATCGTAATCCTGAAACTCTTTAGCTCTTGCAGGGGTTACCATGGATGAAGATGGCTCTCAAGTACCCATAAATACTCCTAAGAGACAATACGCCATGGATTGCCGTTGGCACATTCCCTTTCTTGGGGCCCTGGTGACTTTCTTCTCGTCCTCGGTGTACAGACTATCAGGCCTCCTTTTCGTAAACATCATGGAAGAGTTTAATGTCAACCGCGAGCAAGCTTCGTGGCCCGTGAGTATGATACCCACCGGCTACGACATGGGAGGTAGGGAACATCACCGTCACTAAAATACATATTAATAGCTTTCGAGTCTACATAGCGTTTTCCCGTTTCTCAGTCGGTCCAGATAAAAAAAAAAACTGCATGAAGTTTTTTTTAGCTCAAGGAGCGAAGTTGGTGGCCATGGTGTTCGTGACGGTCACTGGAAAAGAGATGAAATTTGTGATTTGTAAGGTAATTAACTAAAACCTGTTAAACAGCTTTCCTGAATGTTTATTTTGGGGGAACATTGTATTTGTGGCATTATCGTTCGAAGACAATACGATCTAACTCTGCTCAGAAATTTTGATTCAAAAGATTGCACTGGGTGCAGCGGGTCAGAAAATGTCACCCTTGTCGACGGCTTCAAACCGAAACTAAACGGATAGCCCCAGTGACGTCGCTTCCTTCGCCCTCCGCCGCTCCTCAAGCGAAGCTTGCTGCGAGACCCGTTTTCGCTTTTCCCATTTAGTTTCAGTGATCTGCGGGGTGACATATCTCGCCCTGTAGCGCTCATTGCAGATTTTAATAAAAATTTCCAATGCATAAATGATGCCGCTGAAATAAACGTCTTACAAGTTAATCATATATTTTAATTAATTAGCTAACGAACTTGTTTACGCGGTCTCATTTTGAGTGGCCGTAATTGCAACACCCTTGTCGACAAACTTGACGCCAGGTAAAAAAAAAAAGAAAGAAAACGTAATGCAAGTTTATTTTCTGGAATACGAAACGACTAAAAAAGAGGCACCTTGTATGAGGCCTCCAACCATAACTTACAAACAAACCAAAAAAACCCAAAAAACTTGCAATTGTTTTTTGAGGATAGATGGCTAGAAAAGAACAAAGAAACGAAAAGTGCTTGTAAACTATGATTTAGTGATGTGAAAATATAGGAAGCAAAAGCGAGACAAGAAAGCGAGACGCAAAGATGCAACAATAGAGAGAAAATGTGCAGGATGTTTTATTTCGATTGGACCGAATAAAAAAAAAGGCGGGGGGGGGGGGAGGGGAAGCATAAGAGTCGGAAAATGCATCCTTCAACATTTATTATTCAACCTCGGCGGAAATTATATCAGGGATAAACGTTATGGCAAGTTGGTTATTTAGCTAAAATATGTTAAGTTTTCAATTATTGAGTTTAAGACTCTCGTAGGAATGGCAGTATTGACGGCAGTTACTATTAGAGGCCAGTTCAATCCAAATGATTTGTGAAAAGGTGATGTATTATTAAAGTACTGGTCGATCAATTTTAGTGATTTTTTCCACCGATTTAAAAATTGCGTTCAGAAAGAGCAAAGCAAGCTACAGTCACGGATAGAAGAGTGACATATTCGTTTCAGTCATATCGTCACTATCACGACACAACTCACGACATGACTGAAATAACTAGTCACCCTAAGTGTCATTACTGACGGCGCTTTTCTTATGCGCAATTTCTAAATCTGGCACAATAAAATCGCGAAAATTAATTATAACCATTAGTTTTCAAATGCTTTGAATCAATCTTCCTTGTAATGGTAATTTCTGTCAATACTGCAATAGGACCCCTAAAACCAATAATAAGGAAGCTATGTAGAAAATATTGTTAATTATTAAATTTACCCTGACAGTCATGCCCTCATTTAATGCCCGCTGAACCTGATATGTGGATGGTGAAGATGGCACTCCACTAACTCTCATCCCTTTAAAAAAAAAAACTGTTAGAATGAAAATTAAACACCCTGTATAGTACCACCGCCACAACGGGTCTTCCTCGCTTCAACGTTCTCAAATGCAGATCAAATTATGGACAACATGTATGGTTCGAACTAGAGTTCCCTAATTTCTCAACAAGGTGTATAGAGAAAAAAAAATATATGCCCTTTTTCACTCTCCCCGCTAAACAGTTATACGCTCCGTTTTGTTGAATAGTTCAACATGTAATCTGGTTTATGCTTTCGTACTATCAGAGTTATTGTTATTACTTCGTGTACTGTGTAATTCGTCACAGAAAGGTACCTGGAACGCGTCTCCGACAGCTGTGTTCACCAACCTATTCCGGCCATTCATCGAAAGGGGTCCTGAAGTGGCAAGAAATGACGTCGCGAAAGTCGGTGGGTCATGTTGTCGGATGTCACGATCCCGGCAGTTGGGTGCGGAAGTTCTGGGGAAAAAAAGGCACGTGGGAACGCGAATGTCACTGTCACAGCGTCCCAACTCCTAGCTGCCAAAGCTTCCGTGGACCGTCGTTATGGAGAGTGGCCTGCAGCAGTACAGACGTCCGCAACATCCACCACCCCTGCTGTGGCAGCGCCAGGGTCGCGGCCCTGGCGGTGTCACAGCCACATTGCACTTCTTTAACGTCATCAGGGGGAAAATGAGGGACCACTTTTTGGGACGCGGTCAACATAACAGTGGAAGAGACGTTCCAGGAGCCTTAAACCTGTCGATGGTGTCCCCGGCTCCTCAAACTTTATATTGAATGTTTTTCCCGTCATTTTTTATAATCATCATTATTATCTAATTATAAATAATATTACAATATTATTACTATTTTAATTATTTGAATTATAATTATTTTATTACTAATATTAGTATTAGTATTATTATTAAGTCGTGCTATGTTCTCGGTACATAAATGACACTAGAGTTGTTTGCCAACCAAGAAACGTTCTCTATTTTACCCGAGTTTGTTAAGTATAAGCAAAGAACTGTCGCAGTCGTTTTTTATATATATATGAGCGTACCTTTACTTGACAAAGCATGTTGCTGATCAATGTTTATGCTGATCAATGTTTATGCACAAAATTGCTAAAACAAACTATTTTTCTGTACTTGTCATATCAATAAATCAGAGCCCACACATCTACTCGCATCAAAGCAGCCGGAGATGCAACATCTAATATTTTCCACAGCTAACACAAATCGTACCAAACGATTTGTGTAGTTGAACCGAGAAGTGGCAAGTTACCTTGTTATTCACTTTTTCACACAGGACTGGTGTATGGACTGCTTTCCCAAAGGCTAAGCTTAGTTCAAACGGCCATCGTGGGCGCCTTCCTTACGTCACTTGGACTCATTACCTCAGTTCTTATTTCAAATATTTGGTGGATGACCATTACATTGGGGTTGCTGCACGGTAAGTGGAAAGGAACATTTTAGCATTTCTTTGTTCTTCTCACTTTTGTGTAACGTGAAGCTGATTAGAAAAATCAAACGCAAGAGTACATCTAAAGGTACTTTAAACACAAACAACGCAAGAAAGACCAAGACAAAATATGACACACAAAAAAAGAAACAAGAGCAATGTCTTCTTTCCGGACGACAAATGTGCCTCCCCATTGTCCAGTTGATGCTTCTGTTCTGTGCAGTTGCTGTTTACATGAACAACTTGACCAAGCGTCCATCCTAAGAATTAAGGGTGACTAGGGTTACTTAAAAAAAAATAAAATGACAAAAAACTATTAAAAGCATTGAAGTGACACACATTTTTAAAAACATTTCCACGAAAAAAAATTTCCGCGGAATATTTATTTCATTAGACGCAATTGACTTTTAGGTCCCGACCCGCTCGAAGCTCCGCCCACAGATTGGTGACCCCGCCCATTACTAGTACACTGGCTTGGCTGCTCGGGCAAACATGCTCGCAAACCTAGTGTCCCTTTCGCGACATCCGGAGCGTCTAGTCTGGCGTCTGTCTGACACCCTGCGAGTCAATCGACCAGACGCGCGGCAGCCTCTGGCATTGTCCGCTACTCCACCACCGTCTGTCGTCGTTTGCCAGGTCGCCTGCAATGCCCGTAAAACAGGGATAGAAAAGCTGCGCATCGACCTCCGTTTTCGCGTTTTTTTTTTATAGCGAAGCTGTATATTTTTACCAGCCAAGGAAATTTTCGTGTCGTTGTTGAAAGCAAAAAAACTCCCGGCGAACAATTGAAGGCAAAACAGCATATCTCCTTTGGAATCAGGCATACAGCATACAGCTCAGTATCCGTTTCAATAAAGGAAACCACAAAACAAGCATCAAAACCAGATGATGCATGATAAGGCGCGTGTGACCAATAGGAACGCCCTCCCACACGTTCCGGTAAAGATTAGGGTTAGCAGCTGCTTCGAAAGGGGTTGACGTCATTCGAAGCCCTCGTGTGAAGTGCAAACCGCATAATAGATGATAACGGCGCCTGGTGCCGCGGCGACGACAGCTTGTGACGTGGGGTGACGTCACTAGCTTTTCATATATACAAGAACCCATCTATACCCCGTTTCACCTTACGTCCGGACGCAGAGGAGGCTACGAGCTATCTGAGCCAATCCCGTTCTGTGGATGTGGCCATTGATACGCTTTCCGCGCGTCGCTGTGCGCCTCTCTAAGGTCACGTGACACTCACACGGCCTCCGATTGGCTCTGATGGATCGTAACATCCGCTGCGTTCAAACGTAATATGAAACGGAGTATAGCAACTGATTTCATAGTTGCTACAGCACCGCGATGAATAGGCCACGCATAGTTAGGACTCCCGAGGAGCAGCGTGAATACTAGAAGCGGCAAAGGGAAAAGAAACGGCAATACGACCAGCGGCGGCGTGCTGCGACCAGCTGCGGCATTTCGTATGGTGCAGTAGGCAATCGTTGCAGATTATACCACAGCTTCGCTGACCAACCACATTCACAGTGCGGATTGTAGCCCCAATTATTCCGCCATTCGCCCCGCCTAAAAAACTTCTGCAACTCTCACGAGACGCGACCATGAAAGGGGCGTTCTAGCGTTTTATAAAAGCACGAGCCACGAACTAATACAGGCATCTGTGAACGTCTGTCGATGTGAGGTAAAAAGCAAAAAAAAGATCAACAAAATAAACTTGCAGTCTTTACAGATGTCCTGTTCTTGTCATTTTCTTCCGAGTGGCATCCGCGAGCAAGGTGGGTGAGCGACATGACGCACAATTACAACGCGACCCAAAATATTCGCTTTGTCAGGTCAGGTGCACTACAAAAATTGAGAGCTACTTGCCTTTCGAAGCGAAATGACGGGAACAAACTGGATGCGAGCCGAACGCCCGATTGCCTCCAGGTAAATGGCTCGCAAAGTCTTACCTATGTAGGTATCCTCTCGGTATTTAAACCACGGTGGCAATCCGGATGGTTGCACAGTTCACTAAGGAGCGGAGCCGCTTTTGCGGGAGCCAGCATCTTCATTCAGCATCAACGCGCGCAAAAGAACAAGTCAAGCCAGAACGAGCGACATAGTTGACGTGGGACAGTAGGCTTAGGCCAGTCCCACACGAAAACAAGCGCCCGCACAGCGCTTCCGAATGCGCATACTTGCGTCAGTTGTTTGTTGCAGACCAGGTCGGTTGAGAAGATATTCCTTTAAACACTTCGGGGAACGGAGAACGACTCGAACTCATAAAAATAAACGTGCTCAAGGAGCTACGCACGTTTATCACGCCGCAAACGCCGGCAGCCATGTTTATTATCGTTTAAAACAGAAGCTGATAAGCATGGGCGTACCAACCGGGGGGGCAAGGGGGCGCTTGCCCCCCCCCAGTTCTCAAAGTGTGTGGGGGGGGGGCAAAACATGTGTTTTGCCCCCCCTTTGCCTGAAACAGCCGCCACTGGGCAGGGCAAACACTGGCCGGCGGCGCCTAAGGGAAACCATACGCACCGCCCCCGGCCCTGGGGGGGGGGGGGGGAGGTCTGGTTTGCTCCCCACTCAAAAACAAGTTGGTACGCCACTGCTGATAAGGCAATCTTCGGATATATTTGCAAACAATAATGACTCTGTCTAGATTGTTTCTCAAACATAAAATTTTATTCAATAAAAATACAATTACGGCACGGAGAAACAATTTCGCAGCAAACATTTTACACGTCAATCATCTACCCAACCAACTAGGGCCGAGACACTGTGCTTTGCTAGCTAAACACCTGGCGGGGTTTAGAGCAGGGCTACCCCTGCTCTAAGACACATGGGACGAAACATATTATGCGTCCCATTTAAGCCCTTCAGTTTTTTTTTAATTTAGTGTTTTTTTTTAGGAACAACAAATGTGAACGGAGCTTTCAAAACATAGTGAATTAGCCCCTAAATGATTCCATTTACCGTGTGTTATTACAATTTCTTCGGCATTTTTTTTTCTAGTGATTTTCACCAAACTTTATTTGCAGTAAAAATGAAGCATTCTCTCAAACTAAAAACACAACACCGTCTCTAAATTTAAGACAGTGTTGTGTTTGTCCAGCTTTTGTGTGTCACTTTGTCTCCGGTGTTTGTATGTGTTATCGGCCGGAAGCTCGCCGCGCGATCACCCTTATTTCTGCATTCTTTCGGTTTTCTTCCTATTGGTCAAGAGCCCTGATCTTTATGAGATTGCTGGATCGCTCATCCCCGCTCCGCGAGTGCGGCCACCGGACCGGCCATCTTGCATGCAGAAAATTTTTATTTTTCTAGCGTTGCAGAGGCCGGCGGCAGCGTGCTAAAGACACGCTTTCTACTCGTTCGTCGTTATTCGCCGAATGTATTTTTTTAAATTCTGTGGAAGCCGTGACATTTGCCGTTGAAAACACTTTGAAGTTTTTACGAAAGCGCAGTCCCGCAGGAAAAGGAGCACCTCGTCGAAAGCAAGTGTCACCGGTCTCGCGGTGTGTTCAAAGCTTCCTTGGCACACCGAAGTGCTGTGTCGCTGTACCTTCGCACGCTTGGATACGACCAAGAATCGACGCCATGTGGATGTGCTTTGCGAATGCAATGTGCGTGAAGCCATATATAAAGGTACATTTCGTCGAAAGCAAATGTCGCCGGTCTCGCGGCGTGATCAAAGCTTCCTTGGCACGCCAAAGTGCTGCATCTAAGTGCCTTAGCACGCATGGATACCGATCAAGAGTCGACACCGCGCCAAACTTTTGATGGTGTGTCGCGCGTAGATGTCCTTAGATGATATATATATATAGATATATATATATATATATATATCTATATATATATCGACCACGGAGTTCTGTATCGTCCAGCTGTTCCGGTAAGTTGCTATCAATAAAGGGGGTGAAAATCTGTACGTGCTCTTGTGCACTATTAACCATGGCTAAATCCAAACCTACTCTAATGGATCACATGGGAGCACAAATAGAGCAACGCTGTGGAGCAAAAAGGGTTTTCGAAGGCAAAAGTACAAGACGGCGAGGATGAAAATCTTTGAAGCTCGGCCCATATGGTCATGTGCACTCTGTTGACAAGTCACAACTAGGCGAGCCGCGCTCAAACGTAAAAAGTGCAATTAAGTGGATCGATAATGAGCCAGCACTGTCAGTGATGAGGAGCTGTTCTGCGCGGTATTTTTTAAATCGTCTAACGAGAAAACAAATACGTACGCCCCCCCCTCTTCCGTCGCTACTGGACGCTTGATCAAGCTCGTTTCTGGACCGCAAATGCCACAAGTTACAAATACAGTCGTCAGAGTAGAGTCCCAGGCAGCACACCACTGTTGAGACCCCGTTGGACCAATGTTGGCATAAAATGGTTCCAATATTGGTCTGACGTTGGCATTTTCGAAAACGCCACCCGATTCAATGGTGGTCCAACATTGGTGCCAATGTTGGACCACTGGTTTGCCAACGTTCTAGCCCACGTTGGACCAACGTGGTTTGCGCTTTTTTATCCAATATTGGCATAGAGGTTTCACCGTTGGCTGAACCAACATTGGCATCCAGCGCCTTACACACTGGCTCTTCCAATATTGGCTATTCCGATATTGGCATCCAGTTTAATACACTGGCTATTTTTTGCATCCATTGTCTATGACATTATTGGATGCCATTTTTCAGTCAGTGTTCTAACCAGTGTCACAAAAAGAGTGCAGAGAACCAAGCAAGTTCCTTGCCCTTTTTCCTCAAGCACAGTTTTCTTTCTGATACTAAAATCTAATAAATGCAGCAATTTTACCACATTTGGACACTTTAGAAATCAATAAAGCATGCAAATGAATTGTTCATAACGTTTGATAGTTCATAATTTATTTAAATCGAATAAAAAGATTTAAAACAAATTGTGCACACTCGGCGGCACGCTCGGTAGTGGACAGGGCAGACTCGACAGGGCAGACTAGGCAGACTCGGCGGCACGCTCGGTAGTGGACAGGGCAGAGGGCTGGGTGAAGAGCTGGGCAAAGGGCTGGGCAAAGGGATTCCACGCAGGGGCCTGGCCACAGGATTCTGAAAGAGACAGAAGCGGTGGTTCGGATTCAGGTGAAGGGTTTCAGAGGCTCTCAGTTCTCTCTTACGCTTGTCAATAATGAAAATCAAAATAAAACATAGCTTCATTATTAATCGCCGCCTTTTAATTAACCATTCGATTAATCGGCTCGGTTGCTCTGCAAGTATAAAATCTCGGAAAGGCCTACCGACTTTTTTTTGTTTACTTTTCCATATTATCAACTTTCTTTTCCAGTGAATTATTTTTCGTTATTTTGTATGTAAAAAACTTAGTACTGCCTTCTAAAATAAATAGATGCGCAGGTAATACACCGGGGCAGGCTTGGTGGAATCAGTGTCTCAGCTTAGACTGGGTGAAGGAAAGCACTGTAAAGAATGGGACGCGCGAGCGTCATGAGTCGATGTTTGAGTCCCGTTCAGCTCGTACGCTGGCTTTGACAGTGCTTTCTTTTCCCCCGTCTCAGCTGAGACGCTGTTTCTAGAAAGACGGCCCAGGCGTTTACTATTGTTTTGTTCGTCCGACTTGTCCTTACTCAGAGCTTGATCGATCTAGATTAAAATATTGATAGTGGTTTAAAAAATTAATCAAATAGTACGAAGGTTATTTCATAAATTGCTTAACTCTACTCGTGCAACATCATGGCGTCCCTCAACCTTTCATCTAGCTTTAAGAAGTCTTAAGAATTATAATCTCGTCATTTAAGTTCACACCAATATTTCTACGTTAATTTGAAAAAAAAAAACGTTTTTAAGATTTACGATATTTGCGGAACGGAAATATGTAGTTATTGTTGTACCCATATTGCCTCCATAATATTTACAATTTATAAATGCAACCGCTGGCCTCCCTCTTCAGCTCACCAGTGTCAAACGCACTACTAAATTAACAATTCAATAAATACCCCGGTACACGTAACAACATGACTGTTGAACAGAGCTTGATGCTTGAATCAATCAAGAGTTTAAAATAAATCGCGCAGATAAAATAGCTTGTCGTGTAGAGACAATTACTGGCAATTACACTCGCAGAGCGCGGTGACATAACTGACACTCCACTCGCACCCAACAACCCAAACCTTGGCAAATAAGGACTACACAACGCTGTGGTATTCGGCTTGGAAATACCGGGAGGACTTTTTACTACAGCACACATCTACCGCTAAGAAGACAGCCATATTTTAACAAAAAATAAATAAATAAAAATGACGTCGAACACAAAAATAACCAATCAGAACGTCTCTCACGGTCTATTAGAATAAAAAGCACTTGCAAATAGCGCTGTACAGGGCCTTTCGGGCCGATCGCTCTGGATTACACGTTGAACTCGTCGGAGATTCCTGGCACAGTGTTCGACACGGTTCAAACTCATCGGATAGGGACAAAACGTACATTGCGTAGCAAGAATACCTATCCCCAATGGTCAGGAGAACTTCTCCTTGTCACTCACATGGAAGAGAAGGCGGTCAGTTGTGTCTTCGGTCCGTCGAAGCTAGTGGTCACATGTATGCCCACAACAAAGGAAGATCACCGGTGTGTAGGCGCTGCCGAAAGAATATCCATGGTCTTGGCAATCCGCATGTTGAAGATCGCACTTGGCACTAAGACGAATTGCGCTGCTGGTGATCGGAACTCTAGAACTAGATTTACCACATTTACCGCAGAAGCGAAATCCACAGCAGGCCCGCAGGCCGTATCACCCGCGAAGCTAGGTCCGGTCTTCGCAGGCATTCGGGGTTCCGGGTTTGTAAACGGCTAATGCGTCATCCGTCAAACCACGTGATCACGCTTCTGCCGTTACCCGCGCACAAAGAGCGGATTCAAGCGATAAAAAGTATACGCCTCATTGGTCCGTCGAGTCCGCACCGTCTAGAACGTCTTCAGCTTAGGGAGAGGGAGAAAATGAGAGAAGGAGTAGAAAGAAAGCAGCCCAGAAGGGTGTAGCCCGAAACAACCCATTCCCGTTTGAACCCGTCCCATTTCGACCGATTCCCGAATCGACCTTCCCGTTTGAACCCGTCCCGTTTCGACCCATTCCCGAATCGACCTTCCCGTTTGAACCCGTCCCGTTTCGACCCATTCTCGAAACGACCTTCCCGTTTGAACCCGTCCCGTTTCGTCCCATTCCCGAAACTACCTTCTCATTTGTACCCGTCCTGTTTCGTCCCATTCCCGAAACGCCCCTCTGATTTGAACCTCGCCCTGTTTCAACTGATACCTGAAAGACCCTTTGCGTTTGAATCCATCCATTTTCAACCCATTTGTATAAGACCCTGCGCATCCCAACCTCTTCGCGAAAAGTCTAATCGTTCAAACCCTGGTCAGCGCACCTTTTCGGCTTAAGAATACATGTTCTGAAATACTTTTGGAAGCCGATGTATTCTAAAAATATGCACCTTTCAGGCAAGCTTCGAAGTAATATATTATTCTTACTTCAACCACTTAAAGTGTTTTTTGTTTATTTCAAGATGATCCCCATAACGTGCAACCGCGAAATGGTCTATGTACACTCTGCGACACCGTTACTGCAAAAACGACTTTGTTGCTTTTTTTAGAATTTTACTTCGAAATGGTATTAGCAGGCACCAAATTTTAGGGCTCAGGGTAGTGGCTCAGATGAGCCCTTCCAAAGACAGTAATAGTGTTTATGGCAGCTTTTTAATTCTATGAGATAAACAGCAACACCGCCGATCGCTTGTTCGCGCTAACATTTTCACGTACAATAATCAAGTCTTACGTACACAAGAACATTGGGTAAGCTAAAATTAGCGTCGCCATCGCGACGCTATTTTCAGGGTACCCAAAGCGCTTGCGTACGTTATCCTAAAACCTTATATTTGTGATCTTGATATTTTGGAGAGCGAGAAATCAGACAGGGGGACAGGCATATGATTGCGACTTTATTTTCTTTTTACAATTGCAAACACTGAACACTCGCGCACACAGAAAAACATCACAGACCCGAAAATGCCTTCGCTTTGTTAAGAAAGTCAAAGAGGGAAATTGTGCCATCAGAAAGACGGCACTCGAGCTCTGAAAGTTTGCGGTCCTTGCTGACCCACTTGTGCCCCTGGCCCGCACGGCACCACCATTTGCCAGCTGCTGCAAGGATATCCGAACCAAAGCCTCATCCCGTTTAATTAAATCGATAAAGCTGTAAATGTTTGGGTGAGCCCTCCCTGACACCGCGTTTATCTTGCGGTGCCAGGACTCCATGTGGTTGTTTGTCCGTGGCCCTCGGTTTCCGTGGTGGTTCCACTGCTGTATGGAAAAATGACCATTCATCCAGGTGCCATCAAAATAGTCAAGCACAGTGATGACGCCTGAAACACCGAGGGATGTGCCTTCTTGTCGCAAAAACAGCCATGCACGCTGGACGTCAGAAACTGGAACGAACGACAGCGCCACCATCTTTCTAATAAGGGACCTAATAGTATCATCCTGCCCGTACGCAGTTTGGAGGCCGGCTCTTTGTACTGCAGCCCACACTCTTTTCGTGAAATGGAAATGGCACCCACGATGGATTGCGGTTGGGAATAAAGTCAGCATGCCTGCGATGAGCGCCTGCTCGAAGTCTGTTAGGAAAATGTCAGGATTCGGAAACACGATGCCTGCACCAGCGAATACATTCCTCAAGTTTTGAAATGCTCGAACATATGTCTCACGAGATCTACCGGACAACAGAAAGTACACTGCGGGTGAGTGTTTGCCATCTGACATGACATGAATGGTCAGGAGTTGATCAAAAATCTGAGGCACAACAAAAAATGTACCATCAACAAAGAGCATCTTCGCGGATGACAAGCGCAGCAAACCCTCCCGTGATGCAAAGGCTAAGATCCGAGAACCACTAACACTAGTGTCATCGATAACAAGGAAGGGATGGCCGTCTTCTGTCTGTTGGTACAACGGGCTCAGTTGAATGTCGTCCGCAGTTGCAGGAGGTTCCGGCTGATGACGGCGTCGCTCCCTGTACATGGCATTCTTCAGGCTTGCAAAAGTTGGGATGTCAGCGACAACATCGGCCGCGCTCTAAAAATAAATACAGTTCCGACTTTAGTCAACAAACCTGATTAGACATGAAAAAATACAGTGCTCCTTCCTTTCCTTTTTTTTAGCTGCACCAAATTTTCAAAGAAACGGAAGGTGAGATAGGGTAATTTGAGCCCTTGGGCCAAGTTGGTGGTCATTGTGGCCACTAGAAATAAGGCGCAATGGTAGAATTAGTTACCTAATTAACTAAAAAGCTGTAGTTAACTTTAGCATCTTAGGGCTAGGGGCATAGGGTATTTAAAAGATTGAAGCTCGACCTCAATATGGCTTAGCCGTGCCGTAAACATTTGATTAAAAAATTATTAGTGGGCACTACGGGGCAAGAAAGTTTACCGTTGAACAAGGCTGACATATCTTGCCCCATAGCGCCCACTGTGAATTTTAATTCAAAATCTAGACCATATTGAGGACGAGCTTCAATTATCCAAATACATTACGCGCCCTCGAGTGCAAAATAATTAAAACGTTTTAGTTAATTAGCTAAATAATGACCTAATTTCGCATTTTTCTAGTGGCCACCAAGGCCATTATCACTGCCCCAGGACTCAAATTACTACATCTCACGTTTACTTTTTTCTAATATAGCGCAGCTAAAAAAAAATCACCTTCTATGATCACACTTTCACAAAATAGACACTTACAGCTTGAGATGCGCGAAGAAGTTCCTGGTTGTAGAGCGTCGGAGCTGCGACGTGGGGATTAGATGCCACTTTTTCTTTTAGTTCCATTCTCATCCGGTCTTTGACAACGGCTGTTTCATCGGGAGGGTGATTGTGGTCTCCTAAAAAAAATGAAATGTTAATCTCGCACTGCAAATTCACGTTAACCTTCAGATTGAGATAAACGTTCTACTCACGAAGGGTGTTCTTGACATGATCTCCTTCCGTCAGGATTGATGCGGGGCAGCAGGATGAACCATGGTTGGCACACCGCCACGCAACAGTTCCGTTCGCATTCGAACGTTTCTTGTGGTACTTATATCCATCTAAGTGTAAACACTGCTTCTTTTTCTGGGTTTGTAAGATGACAAACGAAGACATCCTGCGGCGGTGACAGCGGTAACTGCTATGCGTTTACAGCACTGCCGGCACACTAACACCAGAACAGCGTGCAAAAAGTGACTGCTGGTGATTAGATCTTCAAGGTCGTTTCGGGAGAGGGTGAAATAAGGTCACCAAGGAAGACAGACATGGTACACTTGAACTGACTGAACTGATAACGAACGCCCCGTCGACAGGACAGGGTGACAGTGGTCGAAACGGGAAGGTCGTTTCGGGAAAGGGCGAAATGGGAAAAGATGAAACGAGAAGGTCGTTTTGAGCCGGGTCGAAACGGGAAGGTACAAATGGGAAGGTTGAAATGGGAATGGTTGAAACGGGAACCACCCGCCCAGAACGGGGAGTGCGCTTACAAAGGCTAATCTTCAGGCCCATCTCAACAATGCACCCAACCAGAGGATTAGTCACTTGTACCCAAGGTTGATAGTGCAGTGGATGTCCCAGGCAGCACACCATTGTTGGACCCCCGTTGGACCAATGTTGGCAAAAAATGGTTCCAATATTGGTCTGACGCTGGCATTTTCGAAAACGCCACCCGATCCAATGGTGGTCCAACATTGGTGCCAATGTTGGACCACTGGTTTGCCAGTTACTAGCCCACGTTGGACCAACGTGGTTTGCACTTTTTTATCCAATATTGGCATAGAGGTTTCACCGTTGGCTGAACCAACATTGGCATCCAGCGCCTTACACACTGGTCTCTTCCAACATTGGCTTAAATATTGGCTATTCCAATATTGGCATCCAGTTTAATAGACTGGCTATTTTTTGCATCCATTGTCTATGACATTATTGGATGCCATTTTTCAGTCAGTGCTCTAACCAGTGTCACAAAAAGAGTGCAGAGAACCAAGCAAGTCCCTTGCCCTTTTTCCTCAAGCACTGTTTTCTCTCTGATACTAAAATATAATAAATGCAGCACTTTTACCACATTTGGACACTTTAGAAATCAATAAAGCATGCAAAGGAATTGTTCACAACGTTTGATAGTTAATAATTTATTTAAATCGAATAAAAAGATTTTAAAAAATTGTGCAACCAGGGGGCCTAGGCAGACTCGGCGGCACGCTCGGTAGTGGACAGGGCAGAAGGCTGGGTGAAGAGCTGGGCAAAGGGATTTCAAGCAGGCCTGGCCACAGGATTCTGAAAGAGACAGAAGCGGTGGTTCGGATTCAGGTGAAGGGTTTCCAGAGGCTTCAGTTCTCTCTACGCTTGTCAATAATGAATATCAAAATTCAAGAGTTTAAAATAAATCGCGCAGATAAAATAGCTTGTCGTGTAGAGACAATTACTGGCAATTACACTCGCAGAGCGCGGTGAAATAACTGACACTGCACTCGCACCAACAAGCCAAACCTCGGCAAATAAGGACTACACAACGCTCTGTGGTATTCGGCTTGGAAATACCGGAAGGACTTTACAATACGTAACTGAACGCG